>NC_051165.1:122773826-122901326 GCF_013339725.1 Rhipicephalus microplus
TAAGAGAGAGCACTAGGCCGTACCGTGGGCCTCACACTTACGAGCTTACACAAGCAGACGTAGTGTGTTTAGAAAAATTGTGCTACAATTTAAAGTACTTTGTACTCTACTATGGGAGAGCATTAAGCCGCCCCTAATATGAAATACGGATCATAACATCGCCATTGTTAAGAAAACGTTGTTAACGATTTAGAGTACGAGGTACTCTACTATGGGAGAGCGTTAATGCTGTCCCGTGGGTCTCACACTTGATGAGGCTATGTTGTCATAAATTACGGATACGAGCCAACGCCTACACCGCTCATGGTATGAGGCATCTTCATCGTGTGTTTAGACATCTTCATCGTGTGTTTAGAAAAAGTGGTTAACGATTTAGAGCACTAAGTACTCTACTAAGGGAGAGCATGTGGTCCCAAAGGCCTATAGAAAATTGCCGTCAGTTAATTGCATGCCAACAGTTTACCGGTGAATATCGGCTTCACGCACACTCTTCATCGTTCTGTGTTTAGAAAAAGTGGGCAACGATTCAGAGTACTGGGTGCTCTACTATGGGAAAGCGTAAAGCCGTCCCGTGAGGAGCAGAAATCTACTTGCACTAACTACAGTTATCTTCCGAGTGGCGTTCAGCGCACCGAGTGGTCCTAGGCGCATTACATTCCACATATTTTTTTGTGAATGTGACAGCTACGCTGCTTGATTTCGTTTACAAATTGTGTGTAATCGTTGCTCTATTTGAGTATTGTTTTTAAATCTCAGAAGTGCCTTTGGCAGCTGCTTATGGCTTTTATCGAAGAGTGTGATGTGCAGAGGGAAATCGAAATGATCATGTCATATTGGTACACAATTTGGCAAACATCTTCATGAAAATCCTTCGGGGTGCACGAGCACACCGTGAACGGAACATTTCGAGAGACATGTTTTGCGCAAAGAGGTTTGCTTCAGCGTTTTAGTGGTGCGTTAAAAATTTAGTAGTAAAGTAGACAAAACAAGACGCTTACTATTATAAAAGCAAAAAAAATCACAGGATATTCATGAAGTGAATGGTTATGAGTGGAGCGAAGCGTCAGTCCGTGCGTCCGTGCTTCTGTCTGTCCGTACGTCTGAGCGTCCATCCGTCCGTGCGTCCGTTTGTGCGTCTGTCCGTCCGTCTGTCTGTCTGTCTGTCTGTCCGTCCGTCCGTCTACCCACCTATCGATCTGTCTATCTGTCTGTCCATCCGTCCGTCCCTCCATCTGGCTGTCAGTCACATTAGCACCACCTGTTGATTGAGTCAGACAACTAGGTTGTTGCGAACTGGTCACAGACATGCATGGACAGACCCATGGCTTTAGGAGCTTCACCCCTAATTAAGGCAAGACGTTTAGGCCCCGTACAGGGGCGAATCTGTTTGCTTTTCCTTGCTTTGGTGTGGTCAGCGTCTTCTTTTCATTGTCTTCATGTCTGTTCCTAACCAAGACGGGTTTCTGTCCTACTATCTGTTTCATAAAGTAAGTAGTAAAACAAAATTTTAGCCACATTGCATTGCGCACTTTCAAAATATGAGCACTTGTATTTCTCAATGCCCCAACAAAGCAGCAGTCAATTCTATGAAGACTCTTTTGTTCGCTATCGCGTTATAAACAGTTTCTATGAAAGAGACATCAACTGATCATTTTTTCTAGTGGAACAAAGACCAAGGGGCCAAGTTAGCGCTCTGTCCTCTTGTGTCGGTCTGCTCGGCCGTTTCTTCTTCCCCGTAATGCGCTATACCAGTTCAAGTACGACGAACCAACTCGCCCAATCTTCAACACTCGTGGACATACTTGTTTCTGTTTCAAGCACTTCCGGTTATCTCAATATTCAGAAAATGTGCGAAATTCGTGATCATTTCCCCTAATGTGGAAACGGGAGCAAGCTTGGCGTTGGTGAACCTGCTATTCTCTTTCTTTTCTACTTTGTTGCTTGCTTTCTTTCCCTCTTTCTGTTTTCTTTTGTTTTTCTTTTGCCCTTCACAACGTCCCCTCCGAATGTTAGCATTCAGAAGAACGTGCTGTAGGGTTATAGTTTGCTATCCATGAACACTGAAAGAATAAGCTCTAACAATTGATGAGTGCAAAAAAAAGAGCAGGCACTGGACAGAAGCTACTAACAGCTGCTTTTCTGTTTGTCCCTTATTCGTATTTATTGTGTGCTGTGTTTTTTTCTTCATGTAAACAATTCTCGTGAACCGTTTTTCTTGTTTCGATTCACCCGGCGAGAGAAAGAAGGTGAAAGGTACAGGGAGGGAGCATGACGTTAAAATCGTCAGCATTCACGTGACCTCAAGTCACGACCACAATGGTAAAATATGACAGGTGGCCCAACTATATAATTGAGACGCTCGCGATCGCCGCTGGGTTGACGACGGGTTTCTGGGGCCGAAAGACGCACATAGCAAGCTTTCACTGGGCTGTAAATACTGGTTACTTTAGCTTATTTTAAATGCGAATGCACTTTTTAGTCGGCCTACGTCAGGCATCCGGCGTTGTCCGCGGTGTCCGTGGTGCCACTCCCACTTTCCGCTTTCACTCGCTCTCCCATAGCAACAGCTGCAGGCTCGCGCGATTATCCTTCCCCCAGCAACTGGAGCAAGTGTTGCGAGAGGGTGTAGGAGGGGGTAGATACAGTGCTTCGCCGCTCTTTTTCCCGGCGTTCACTCTCTCTCCCTCGTGCGCCCCACATTCCCGTCTGCTCGCGCCTCCCTCTGGACCATTCACTCACTGGCTGGGCGCTGTTCAAGAACATCCAGAAATGTGTGCTTAAGACGCCGCTGTGAAACGCCAACGCCGAGCCGAGAGCGCTGTTTCTTTTGTTCAATTAATTCATAGCATTTGTTTAAATGCGCACGCTAGCCCCGCCGCGGTGGTCTAGTGGCTAAGGTACTCGGCTGCTGACCCGCAGGTCGCGGGTTCGATTCCCGGCTGCGGCGGCTGCATTTCCGATGGAGGCGGAAATGTTGTAGGCCCGTGTGCTCAGATTTGGGCGCACGTTCAAGAACCCCAGGTGGTCGAAATTTCCGGAGCCCTCCACTACGGCGTCTCTCATAATCATATGGTGGTTTTGGGACGTTAAACCCCACAAATCAATCATTAAATGCGCACGCTAGCTACAAGAGCTGGAAGCGCACACCGCGTTTCTCGCGACAGAAAAACGCCACGTGTAGTGAACGGCGCTATTGGCTGCACGGTGTCAGGAAAAAGAAAAGAAAAACATTTTTCTTCTAACGCTGGGTTTTCGCTTCTGCAACGCCGTTATCGACGCTACGCAATGCATTCGCATTTCCTCGCGATTTTCTTTGGGGAGGTGGGAACATTTTTTTTTTGAGATTTTAAGCGTTTACCGTGTTTTTAATAGCTTGCAGTGGCACTCCGCTAACTTCGCCGACGAAATAAAGTGCATATCAGGCTTTACAGAGTGTAAGATATTCTAATCGGCGTCGGTAGCCTTGATAAGGCTAACAAAGTGTCGTTCTCAAGGAATGCGCATGTATTTTTTAAACAAAGAATTTCTTACCAGCAAGAGTACAAAGTAGAAAAAAAAACATTCTTATACTACTGTATGCAGAGCTGCGCTTATGGACGCTGTCAATTTATGATCTTGTGTAGAAGTGTGTGTGTGTGTGTGTGTGTGTGTGTGTGTGTGTGTGCGCGCGTTCGTGCGCACGCACGCACGCCGAAGCTACTTTTGGGAAGACATACCGCCCCTGCATATTTGTACTTTCACTAAAGGCTTTCTGATTTATATTGCAATGAGGAAGAAGAGACATATGTACTTGAACGCGAACATATCGAAAAGCTATTTGTTCTAAACGTGATTCATTGGACTCTGACGCGTTACTCACCGAAGGTATTTATAGAACCAACCACTATCCAGCAAAATTGAGAAATGAAGCAACAAAAAAATGTGCCCGAAGTTACACACTCATACGAAGGCACGAGGCACACACCGAGCGTAGTCTGCTGTCGTTTGAGATAAGTACTGCAAGTGCGAATCTCCTCAAAAAGCCCGTTTTCAGCAATACAACTCTCCAGTATTATCGCGGATGAGTCTCGGTGATCGTAGTGTAGAAATGATTCTATGAAGCACGATCTGCCTTCTCCCCCGTGTAGAGTAGCAGACTGGACTTAGTCTAGTTAACCTTCCTACATTTCTGATATTTTCTTCTCTCTCTCTCTCTCCAGTTTTATTCAAGACCCCTGAGCAGCGCTTCTCCGCGAAGGCCTCACTCAAAAAAACAATGACGCGAAAATCCAATGTAAAGGCTCGTTACAAACGCGCCGAGGCGTAGAAACCAGCCTGGGGTACTCCTGCTGCGCCCTCGCTGAAAATCGGTGGCAATAAGAACAATCTTGTGACACGCGTGGCGCATCGGCGAGACGATGCGTTTGGCCACATGCCTGTTTTTCATTGTGTTCACGTGTTAGGCACTATAAATGTTTCTGCCAAATTCACGTAACACTATAGCCACGTGACATGTTCTCACCAAACCCATTTCGTTTAAGCAGGGCAGGCGCGCGGGTTTGGTGAGGTCATCTTTTCATTTGGGAGGCTGAACGCTATAGCTCATCTATTGGTTCCAGTTTTTTTTTTCTCGTTTCTGTCCACCTATTAACTGTGGCGCACACACACTTTAGGGGAATCGCCAAGCCTAGCGCCTTCATGGGAAAAGCTGCGCCAAGGCGTTTATTTTTTTTACTTTTCAGCCTTCTTCTTTTTCTCACCATGGACGTTGCGATCCGTCATTCCATTTTACCCAAGGAATTACTTGTTTGCAATTTCGTATGCGCCAACTAAATTCCCTGAAGTACCTTCTTTCTCTATTCACAATGGCCTTTCTCGCGAAACACAGGTTTAACATGTCGTTTCTGTATATTCATTTTTTTTGCACCACCACAGAGATAAAAAGAAATTATATGATGATGGAGAGATGAGCATTCGTTCTCTCGCCTCGTCTTCTTTTATTCGTTCTCCTAAACCGTTTGCTCTACGTCCCATTCTCCGACGCTCTTCGTGAAGTAAGCGAGCCATCTCGCTTACCGCGACGAGGCAGGCCCGAGAACAATTTATTACGAATCCAAAAGGGCAGGCGCTTGTGAGAGCGGCCTCGCGAAAGAGAATGTAACCGTGGCCGCCGGCACTGCGCCCTCGTGTAGCGAAAGCGTCCCGTTTCCTGCCCTCTCCGACTCTCTAATTCAGCCGCGCCGCACGTCCAATACATTGTTCGCCTCGCCGGTGCCTGAACCTGAAATACCCCCGTGGCTGTGACCTTGCCGTGATCACATGCAGAGGGCCTGTGTTCGACTCGTGCTTTAACTTTGTTGTAGAAATGAGAAGGGGGAGCAAGAGGCAAAAAAAGGCCTGAAAGTTTAGCCAGTTTTAAGACGAACTGGCCGTTCTTTGCTGGGGGAAGGGGGTGAGGCAAGTAAATGATAAGGAAATATAACAAGAGGTAGAGAGAATACGTCACTAAAAGACTGTTTATTTGTTCGACGTCTCGTTCGGGAACTTACCTTCCTCAAGGAAGGGGGGGGGGGGGCTGCGTGGCTTTAGCGAAAACTCCCCCGCACTAGAGCACCGGTCGCGCGCACTATATCTTGACAGTAATCACCTTTTTTAAAGATATTCGTAACCCTGTATGTGCCTTCTTCTTACCGCTGAGTGTGTGTTGAGGCGAGAGAGGGGCCGAAGGTCACTTCGCTCGCTGCATTGACCATGCTTCCTTGCTTCTAAGAGAGATAGATAGATAGAGAGAGAGAGAGAGAGGGGATTCTAAAAGAGTTAGACCGGCTGGCCAACCTTTCCTGGGGAAAAGGTTGAGAGATGTAAAAAATAGGGGGAGTACAAAATAGGCAAATAGTATACGTCGAAGTGACCTTCTAATACGTATAACATTCTAATTCGTTGCTATCGCTGATGTCTTCTAGAAAAACTATACCTGGACCGTAAGCTGCGAACGTGCTGCCTTACCCTTGGATTTTACCCTCCTCCTCCAATACGTAGGCGAGCGCCTCCAGCGGCCGCCCCCTGCGGAGCAGCAGCCGCGATGTCACGTGACAGAGCGGTACGGTAATGTCACGTTATTGAGCGGCATGGAGGCGAACGGTCTCACGCGGCAGAAGGCATGGACTCCGAGAGTGCCTGCTCCCAACTGAAAAGAGAACGACGTTCCAGGCAGAGTTTTTTTTTTTTTTTTTTTTTTTTGAGGAAGCGTTGTCATCGCACTCGTTCCATCACCTTTGTGACGAAACTGTGGCTTTACTGAATTGTTTGAAAGGCCTCGTATATGCGGCTTTTCTTAGTATTACCATGTGACGCTACCCCGTGCCTGGGGGATGGCAAAAGGTGGTTTACGGTAGCCGTATAGGTCACATGCCGTAGTTATCATTTCGCTGCTTACGCGCATTCTATCGCGTATCGTCCGTTTTACCTTTATTATGTCTTTCAGCGTGATCTCGCTAGCACCTGCCTCTAGGCTGTATCGTCGTAAACGCGACCCGGAGCAGCTGTGCCCTCTCGCGGCTGCTCCGGTTTATAGCTACTGCCTCGTATAAGCATCGCGCCGCCACGCGCTGACGGCGGATTTTATAATCAATTATTCGGGCGTATGCGCGTACTTCTATTGCGAACGCGCAGTGTTTGCTGAGCTTAGACCGGCTCTTTCCCATAACTACACTCGTAAACATTTTTTTACTACTGCGAGTTGCTGATTGTTGATTTCGAAATCGTTTACAGTGTTTCGATAGACGAGAGGGTGGGCGCGATTGTGCGTTTTTTTTTTTTTTGTCTCGGTGAGATTATAGAGCTGGAAAAAAGAGAGCAGAGCGCTCGCGTGCTTTGTTCATTACCCTAGAAAGAGTAATATACTCACTTTGCTGTGGCAACCCTCTTTAATAGCTTCCGCGTTTGTGTGCTTCTGGAAGCTGGGACATCACTTTCTTGTTCGTCCATTTTTTTTTCTTCATTTTACTATAAACTGGTGGTGCCCATACTGCCACGCGGCGCTGGTTGTATATGGCAAGAGGCCTCACTCCTGGATCTCCAAGGCAACAATTACAAAAGAAATGTAGGCCGAGGATTTTTTTTTATCACGAAGCCGACAGTCTGTCGTGTCTGTAATTTTTGAGAAAAAGAAAGAGTGATGCTGATGGCTCAATATGTTCGTTCCCTTCTTCTGCAAATCCTTGCCACTGCAGTATAGAGTGTCGAAGTTATAAAACTTTAAATCCGTCTTTTACATTTGCTTTTATTACGTATATCATCGTAAAGCATGAGTGCGGGCACTCCGTAAATCAGTCTCCAGACTTGAAGCGTGCTTCCGGGTGGCTTGTTTTGGAGACAGGGATTTCATGGGCGGTTAGACGAGAATACGAAAAAACAGTAATGATAACGTAAGCCGCCGGAAGTATAGGATGTTTGACGACACCATAAACTAGCAGTGTGAGCGGCTGATGCAGCCTTCTTTTTCGTTTCAAGATAAAACAAGATACGTTGTCGTTCTCGTTGTTGTTGTTGTTGTTGTTATTGTTGTTGTTGTTGTTGTTGTTGTTGTTGTTGTTGTTGTTGTTGTCCTTGTTTTCAAAACTTGTCCCAAAGTAAACTGAAAGCCATACTTTGCTCATACTTTCACAAGTCAAGTTATCGTGCCACGTAAGTTCTGTTCTTGAATGCACGCTTTATTCTTTACCACGTTCCTCGCCGGACGTCATTGAAGCGAAAGCCATGGTCATAAACAGCGAATTGATACTGTACCTGTTGGCGCCAGTGCTGCTAGGTATGCGTCGTCTGCAATAAATAGCCGAAAGCTGCAGAAGGGTGGAGGGGGCGAAGTGTTCATATATGTAACGAATACGAATAAACAACAAATAAATCAAGATCTCTAGAATGGAGCATGATCAAGAAAGTATCAAGAATCACAATTAACTGTCCAAAGTAGCACACCACGAGCCGTGCCCCAGATAGAACCTCCCACTTCGAGGCTATAGAGCGAAATAATCTGTATACGGTGCACTTCTGGTCGTGTACGAAGTGGCACGCTTAATTCTTACCGAGTCTGCCATCGCGAGTGCAGTACCCCTATTCGTAGTAGCCCTAACAAAAACGAGACAACTATGCATATTCCGCATGAAGTCTGAGCTCATTAGTGAGGCCCTCAGCAAGCTTCCAGTGTCCAATCAGCCGCGCGCTTGAATCTCAAGCAGTGCGTATATTGACACTCATGCGCTACGACTTCGGGTGCGTCTTTGCTTTCTACACCGAGTAAAGCCATGTGGTCTACGTGCTGGTCGCTGTGGCTTATTCCTCTGAGTAATTCAAGCCATTCATTTACTTGGAATACTCACTATACCACCAGAACGAGAAGCATCTGCTTCACTATACATGAACGCAACAAAATGAAATCCTTTTTTTTTTTCTTTAGAGTGTGTACACTCGACAGGTCTGTATACTTTCAAACAAGAGACACATTTTTTTCTTAGATTTCAGCTCAATCTCTGGGGTGCCCCCCGGCAGCCCCCCCCCCCCTTGCCTTATCACACTTTCCGTGGCAGGGGTGGAGTGGTGGTGGGGGGGGGGGGGGGAGGCTCCTTTGTCATAGGGTTTAAGAATTTGCCTTCCGGAGCTCTCCGGGCCTGTATATAAATAGTGCAAGGTCGCGTGAGTTATCGAGGCTCCCTGGACAGTTCTGTGTTTAGAAAAAGTGTTTAACTATATAGAGTACTTTGTACTCCACCATGGGAGAACAGAAAGCCGTCCCAGTTATCATTATCATTGACACAACGTAGTTTTGCGCTCCCCACATCGACAACTTGCGATATCGAGTACCGCGTTCTTAGCTTTAAAAGTATACGTTGCCTTTTTCTCGAAACACCCGCATGAAATATGGATCAGCCGTCGTCGGTCAGCGAATATAGAACTGGGAACGAAAGTTTTCATATCACGGAATTCGTAGTACTTAGTTCTGCTGTTCCATTCGTGCCGTCTTTCTTCCAACTGTGCGTTCTCTCACACTGGGCCAATGCAAACTTGTACTCCTGCTCAGAAGTTGTGATTTAAAAGTTTGGCGCTAACAATTCACCGTTCCATGTCGAAGACACTGCATGAAATCCTTCAATGAAACGATGATAACGTATATAATAGCATTCTCAAGCAGCACTCCAACATTCAGGTTTCTACTCACTTCAGTTCAAGTCTGGTATTTGCCATGCGCGCTGCGGGATTGCTCAGATGGAAACCGGGCGGTTGCGAGAGGAGCTTAGTCATGAAAACCGGCCATGTTCATCCGCCTTTGACCACTGCGGGTCGTTCAACTTTCAATCTCGGGATTAAAACTTAAGGGTAGCCGGGCAGCGGCCTCTAATCATGCCTCCAGGAGAAGTGCATTCATTCGGACCACTTTATCCGCTTCATTTCTTCGACCTTATCGGCTAAGCACCAGCATCGCGCGCAAAGCGAATATCGCCGATGCGATTCAAGGTTGCGCAATCAGTACGACGTCATCGAAGCGCCTGTGTGGGGCTATAGGGGTTGTTGCTGATTCGGATGTTTGTAGGCATGCAAGCAGTGCCGCCCTCGATGCGCCATAGAGAGCAGTAATAGGAAAGGGTGCGCAGTTTACCATAAGGCCGAGCGCCGGCGTGGTATCCTCTAGGTTGAATATGTGAACGGAGGTGGAAACAGAATTCGATTGACTGGGTGCGATGGAAGTTTCAGGGCCAGTATTCATCAAAGACGCCTTACACTAAAACAGTTTGGTAAGAGAATAGTTCAGCCAACCACGATGTGCAGCCTATCATTGGCGAATCCAGTCAACCAATGGGAACACGAACTTACGAAAGAGAAGTTCTGCCCCATGTGTTCCTAGAATCTCCGCTTGATTTGCAGGTCTCACTGTAAGCTTGTTAACTCTAGTTCCGTGTCTTCTTTTCTAGAATGACGTGCAGTTGCGTTGGCACATTGGCTTGCGAAAGAGCAGCGGTGTATGCCAGTGACGTCATATTGTAGTTGGTACTGCCTATACTATTCCCTTCGCAGAGAGAGGGATAGAATTGGGGGGGGGGGGGGGGGGCTCAATTCTACCAACTGGTTTCAGCCTCACTATATGCAAGCTTCTGAAAATTTAATTAACTGCCATTATTTATATTATACCTTGCCACTATTTGTATGTACGGACTCTATCCGCATTGTGATCCCGATCTATGAACGGGACTATGCAAGTACATACTGCGCTCACCCATGCTTTATAAGACCTATAGTGTATATAGCATGTACTTAGCTGCTGATTACTTTTTTCTTCTTTTTCTATAATTTGTCTTGTTTGTGTGTTTATCTTGTACATTACTGTCTTGATGCTGTGATAGCCGGCTCTAACATAGCCTACCTTCCAATATTTTACCAAATATAAATTTAAAAAAATTTCAGGAAGTGGCAATGCATAAATAATAGGAAGGAATAAAAAACGGGGATCAGATGACAAAATACCAAATAACAATAATAAAGTAATAACAATTAGAAGAAGAACAATTAGTGTCTTATCTAAGCGTTTTGGCAGAAGCTTAATGTCTCAAAACGCGGAATCGCTTTCGTGCGGCCACCTCAGGAAAACACTAATCTGTATTTCCGTGGAATACGAAGTTGTGGAATTACAGCTAACATCACCTTGGTGTGCCGGGGCACTGACGTTAAACTTGTTCAATATCATTATGCAGCCCCGCCGCGGGGGTCTAGTGGCTAAGGTACTCGGCTGCTGACCCGCAGGTCGCGAGTTCGAATCCCGGCTGCGGCGGCTGCATTTCCGATGGAGGTGGAAAAGTTGTAGGCCCGTGTGCTCAGATTTGGGCGCACGTTAAAGAACCCCAGGTGGTCTAAATTTCCGGAGCCCTCTACTACGGCGTCTCTCATAATCATATGGTGGTTTTGGGACGTTAAACCCCACATATTAATCAGTATCATTATGCAGCCTGCACGAAACTTTTTTGCGATGTTATTCGCATCTTATGTAGGAACAAACTAATGATAATAATGTTTGCAGTTTTACGTGCCGAAACATCGATTTGAATGAGGGACGCCGTAGTAGTGCATGGGCTTTCAAACGTTTGACCAACTTGGGTTCTTTGGCACCTAAATCTAGGTATACAGAGGCCCGAAGCATTTTCGATGAACTGGTCTGTGAACCCCAGGTGATCGAAATTTTCGGAGTTCACCACTGCTACGTGCCTCGTAATCTCATCACTTGAAACTACGTGAATTATCATTATTACGATTGTGGTTAATGCACATGGCACAATCATCCAATCCTATGCGATAGCTGCATGAGCTGGTGAGTACTAGCTGGACTGAATTCCACACAACATGGCTGCTTCATGCCAACAGCATTTTTTAGCGACTGCAGTTGCATTTCAAGTGATCATTTTATTTTATTTACAATTTTGCAGACCTATTTTAAGGCTTCGTGATGAACATTAGCTTACAGAGACGCGGAACTCGATGAAAAAAAATTACAGCATATCCACGGAGGGACTGATCATGAGTGGGGCGAAGCTTCGGAGGCCTTCATTAGAAAACCGTGAATCCTCTTTCCGTCCGTCCGTCCGTCCGTCCGTCCGTCCGTCTGTCTGTCTGTCTGTCTGTCTGTCTGTCTGTCTGTCTGTCTGTCTGTCTGTCTGTCTGTCTGTCTGTCCACACCAGCGCCACCTGCTGAGTGAGTCATAGAACCAGGCGGTCACGTGCTACGACAGAGAGATAATCATGTACAGGCCTACGGCTTTAGGAGCTTCGCCCCTAAAAACCGACTTTTATTCGCTGTATTTCATCACTAGTGCCGGCCAAAGTCGCCATACTCTGTATTAATAGAGGCTATCTTTGATTCAAGCTGTAGAGGCAACACGCTATAATAAATTAGCAGTGCTGAGTAACAGTGCTGCACACTCAGCAATGCAGAGGATGCCGTCACATACACCAAAGCCTATACCAAATTCAGTCTTGTGCAGCGAACATACAGCCTGTTATCAAAAAAAGAAAGTATCAAGCCGTTTTTTAAAAAAAACACTCAAAATACTTGGTGGCAGAAAATTTTTGTTATTTCAAGTCCTTGGGCGAAAATTGTACTTTTAAGGCGAAATTCCTTTTTAAAGCAAGGACCTTTAATGGCTCATACTAATGCCCGTCCATCCGTCCGTGCCCTAGAATGGTGCCAGCTGTGGCAGCTTCTCTTCACACTCTTTCAGCGATCACGTGATAGCACATTGGCGCGTGCGGCGATGCTCCTTCGTCAGACGTCACATTGCAGCAGTCGTGTTGGTCGCATGGCTCCCAAACAGCCTGGGTATGATTCGACGGCAAACGGTTTGGAGATAAGACCAAGAACGTGGATTCACCCGACACCAAACGCCAAAAAAAGAATGGGCGGATACGCGTGCAGTGGGCTAACATCTGTCATGGTGACACCAAGGTGGAGGAAGTGAAACGGAAGTGACAACAGGTTCTACGACAACGGCGAGTGGCTGCGTCACCGTACCGAAGTGTGTTCGGCAACATCGGAGTTCACAAAGTGTCCTTCAATTTGAAAAGAAAAGCCATATACGCACGCACTAGCAGTATGAGCACTTACTGGCGAAAAGGGGGGGGGGGGGGGGGGCAATGAATTTTCATGCTGATGCCATGCTCACCCAGGTGAAAGAGGTTTTACAGAGTTTGACTTGTTCGTTTTCTTTTATAGAGAATATTTTATGTAGGAATCATAAAAAATATTTTTCTGTGAAGTCTATAATGTGTGGGTACCGTTCAATTGCATAGCATGTCTTCTCGAGTCACATGAAATATACTAACCGAAAACACACCCATTGGCTTTTTTAACCTGGCGGCTTTCGTAACATCTTTAATAACCTAGTATTGTAACGCATGTGATTATGTATCGCAATTGTGGAAGGTTAGAATCAATGTTGAAGCTTTCAAAAGCGCTTCAGGGCAGTCTGGGCTGACGAAATCCGAGTCCAGCATATGTGTACTTCTGTGTGTGTTCGTGTAACTGTATATGTGGATGTATCATTGAGTATACATACGTTTTCTTGTGCGTGTGTTATAATAAACAAAGCACACGTTGCCTGTGTCATTGCTGCACTTAACGTCAGCTCACGTTCTTCACACTTTCAGCATCTCTGTATGTTCTGAACGTCGAACCGGGTGCAAAAGCAGCCTCCCCAGCGCACGTTTTCAAACTGATAGTGCTCCATCGGGCCGAATCTGCCCACCTAATCGAAGAAGGATGCACAGAGCGAATGTCCAACTGTATACGAACCACATACACACAAGGGGATCACGAAGAATAAAAAAAGGAGGGTTAAGCTTTCCGACGGCGGCCTGCGCTTGTAACACTGTGAGCTCGGCGAGTCGTAGTACATTGCGAAAAACTAACCATCGTGAAGCTTTCGACACACGTACGCAAGAAACAGCCGGCGTAAAGTGGAGAAGTGAAACACGCTGGCGGATTGATAAATGAATGGAGGCCGAGATCGCAGGGCTGTACGACAAACGACACGTCAAGAAACGTGGACGTAGAACAGAGGAACAAGGGGAGTTTTCGTTGAAGAGGAAGGAAGGGGGAAATAGTGACAGCATTAATACTCAGCTGTCAGTTTTTTTTTCACTAAATTAATGTTTTTTTTCGTTGACAGTGACACGAAGGAAACGTTGGCCTCCCTAAGCTTTACACTTCCATCACTCAGAGGGGAAAAAAAAGAAAACGTCGTCGTTCTTGGAGGCCTGATGCACGGTGCTTGGGCTTTAACAGCGAGCACGTCGAGGTCTTTAGGTTATCCTTTGCTGAACGGCAGCCGTATGTGTCGAGGGACTATTAATGAAACGCATAATCTTTCACTTCCTCCCTCTTTTTTATTATTTCTTTGTTCGCCCGACTACCATGTATATCTGTCCATATTCTGTCTCGTCAAAAAGGCTCAGTACTAGTAGACGCTGTAGAGTCGGTGTTGGCCAATCGGGAGTCGAGCTCAGAAAGCGTGCCGTCTCGTGAAAGAATGGGCTTGTGATCAACCGCGACCGCTCTGTGTGTCAGTCACGGTACGACACTGTAACAAGGAAGATCTTTGAAAAACATTGGCCCCGTATCTGCACGTTACACTGCAAATATCGTCGAAAGACGAAAGTCTTGCATCTGGAGAGAGTAAACAAAACGTTTATTTAATGTTCGGCGCAAGAAAATCAGTTATTGGTATTCTGGGGGCGCTGCGTTAGAGTGTTTAGAGCGTGCAGCGAAGGTGAATGAGCACATCAAGTCCCGTCACACGTGATATATGAGCTCTATCAGGCAGTTATCTTGGAAAACGAAGCGCGTGGCGTGCGCAGCCATCTAGGAGGTGATAAGGTGTAGAACGCAAGGTATTATGGTGCCACCACCGTGTCGTCTTAGCAGAGCGTTGGAAACACTTGCCTTTTCATTCAAGTGTTGCATGGACAGCGCAGCGTGATAAACGCAATGGTCCTTAGAATTTCTTATGTATGCCTTTTCTAGTAAAAGGCACACGTAAAGAATTGACGTGTTGTTATGGTGCCTCAGAAATGCGCAATAATTGCTTTTTAATTGACAATTGCACAAGTATGAAACTTGAGCAATATTGCTGGGCGCTGCGGATGGGGTCGGCCGTTTGGGGTATTGTGTGGTGTCTTACAGGGTTCCGTTCATGGCGGACAAACTGACAATTGTACAAGCAGACAGGCCAAAATTTTTGGGTCGAAGGTCCCAAGAAAGTATATCCTCTTTAAAAAAGACGTGGCTAATCTCTCTATATAAGAATTGTTATAACACAAAAGTGAAACGTCTCTTCAGAAAGATAATTTAAGGTTTATTGTGCATTGTTTCAGCTACAGTAAAAAATTTGAAAGTAACGTTAAGAACGGCAAGAAGCTTGAAACTTCCAGCGCACAGCTCAAGCGGCTAGCACGCATGAAATAATCATACACAGGGCGAGTACGTGCTACTACATACGAGCGGTAATCAGCAGAATTTGACAGCACATTTAGCGGAATCGCACACACGCAAGGTGCTCTGAACTACTCAAGGACTTCCGCTTTCTCCTGTCTTCCATGCTTGCTCAGGCGGCGCGGATTGTGTTTCAATTGCAGATTCAGAGGTGTTGCTCTACGCCACAGTCGAGTGCTCGCTCACTGAGTGCATCATGTGCTCCTTTGCCAGTGAAATTCAATATTTGATAAATCTAACTGTCAAGAGTGTAAATATCTCTGCAACTGTTTTTTTTTTTTGTTGTTGTTGTCAAACAAGCTTTGCTATCGTTCACGCATACGCTGCTAGCCATGTTCATGCTGAATGGCGTCGACGTCGCCCGCGTAAACAACAATAATTTCGACGTCCAGCAACGCACGGTGCTTAGTAGTATATTCCGGCAACGTGTCATAGGGCAAACTGAAAGCCGTTCGCCATCACAGGAAATTCCATCGATGCGTCCGATCAACTTCTATCCGTACGTGGCCGCTTCATTTCAAATAACTGACGCGAATATTTGCTAAAGAATGGCGAAAAAAATTCATCCACGATTTAACTCACTCGTTTGAATTCTGAGCGCTAATTCGTGTTAGGTCAACGCCATCCGCAGTTGTAGCAGTGCCCCGCCGTGGTGGTCTAGTGGCTAAGGTACTCGGCTGCTGACCCACCGGTCGCGGGTTCGATTCCCGGCAGCGGCGGCTGCATTTTTGATGGAGGCGGAAATGTTGTAGGCCCGTGTACTCAGATTTGGGTGCACGTTAAAGAACCCCAGGTGGTCAAAATTTCCGGAGCCCTCCACTACGGCGTCTCTCATAATCAAATGGTGGTTTTGGGACGTTAAACCCTACAAATCAATCAATCAGTTGTAGCAGTGTCGCATTCGATGAACCAAAGGATTGCGTGTGCTACAATTTGGATAGTGCGTCCAGGGCAAATAATTAGAGGGATTTGAATGTTCTCCGCAGCCTTGCGCTGTCGAGTGAACTGCATACATAACACGAAACAAATTTTAAGTTTTGACCCTTGGCCGCGAATTTCTCGCTGTTTTCTTTACCTTCAGACAATTGCGCACAGCTGCGAGGGCTTTTCTGTCACAGATTTCCGAGCCGTCGCCCCCAACTATTGCGCACATCATTTCCTTTTATTATCTTATTGATATTTTTGTTCTTTTTTTTCCGCCCTTTATTATATATATTTTCTTTGCACACCGGGGAGCCACTGGCCTTTTTGAGGGCCGCATAATGAAGGCAGGCGCTCGCGCGTGCTCTGCTTATGTTGACGCGTATTGCACCGAGTCGTGAACTAATTCTCTCGAGCTTTTCTGTCCTTTCAGAAGAAAAAAAAAAGAAGGGGGGGGGGGGACATTGTCGTTTGTGTACCTTACTTTTCGTTTTATTTGAGGGACGAGGAGAGAAGGCTGCGGAGTTCGCGTAGCTTCTCAGAATCGCTGTTCTGCAAGGAGGCGTCACAAGATGCGCCCCCGAGAAGATGAGACGCTCTTAAGTCGAGGCATGTATGCGCATTTTCGGCTGCATTTATCGACCGGTAGCCGCTGCTATTCCCGGAGCTTCACATTGTTTGGTTCGAAATCTGTTTACGGTACGGAGCAACTTCGTAAGTGAAGAAGTGGGGGCTGCACTTTGAGTGGATCCATATTTGGCGGCAACTGAAGTAACTCGCGAGCCAAAGAAACGGCGAAAAAAAAAATAAACAAGAACTTCGAAGGTTCTATCAGCGGTGGCTTTGGTCGTTACAAGGTATCCGTTATATTTGGGTCGTCGGGTGATATAAACACTCCGTAGTACCCGCGCTTCTACATATGCGTAATGAAGAAGCATCCCTCGTGGCGCGTCATTCTAGTTCACCCTTAATTGTCCATCCGCTGCGGCAGATATCGGTGTTCGATGGTCGAAGAACTCGACGACGTCAAGAAAGAAGTGATACCAAGGAAGTACTGCTGCAGAGTGTAGACTAAACGCAGTTTTGGTTCGCCTGATTCTCAAGAGCTTAGTTTAAACACGTAACTATAACAGATAGAATATTTTGTGACGTCACATGGCATCGTCGCTTCGTCAGAGATGGGTCGATCACGAAGGCAGTCCAAAACTAGGTAACCTGAAAAAAGCTTGCATTGCCTCTGATCTCGGAAACCTTGCAGAAATACGTTAGCTGCAGAAAGCTTTCGTAGGAGGGGGGGGGGGGGGGGTCTGCGGATTAGTACAATAAATACATTGACTGATAAAAAAAATATGGCTTCTGGCGTCGAGTCGGCTTAAACAAATCGATGAGAGAGTCCATGAGATCTTCTTTCTTTCTTGTTTTGTATTGTGCACTCATTAGTGGTGTTGTATTCCTTCCTTCTATTCGTTTCTTTTATCCTCCCTTCTCCTCCTGGCTCACTTTGGCGAACCGGACTTTGCGAGCTAATTAACCTTTCCGGTTTTTCCTTAAATTTTTTTCTCCCCATTTTCCAGTTGTCATTGTAACGCATGGCATAGCAACGTGGACATTGGACAGCTGGAACGATGTCGGACGATTTTTCGTTTTCGAATTTTCGTAAGCTTTACGGGGAAATGCGCGATTGGAACGTGTTGTTGCCTCTCACCTTGACAGAAAAAAAAAAAGAAAAGTTGAAAGGTTAAGAAGGGAGTAAGTTAAAAGACCAAACAGTACAGGCAGTTGCTTCCAACCATGAAAGAGGATTTCGCTGTTAGTGTTGCAGCTGAAACGACGTTAAGCCTCATTGGAAAGCAAACGGTAACGGTTGTTGCTCGAGCCTCGATGATGACAAAAAAGAAAAAGCTGCACTTGGGAACTGGGTGGAGACTGACAAACACGGGCACGTAATCCTAGTGCGGGCTGTACGGAACCAAAAGTCCATCGCAACGACGAAATAGCAACACTTCGGCATCCGCAGGGAAGGAGGTGCTGTTGCCGAGCGGTGGGCCGGAAGCGAGGCGCAATTGCCCCGCGAGATGAGAACGGCCGACAGCTTCCACAGCCATGCCATCTATAAAGGCCATTTTTACGGCCAACTGCGTGCAGTATTAGGGGGCCGCTTTTTTTGTCATTGTTGTTTATAGCCACAATTATACAACAAAAAAAGCATGGCGCCGCAACATTCCGCCGCTCCTCGTTAGCGCGTGACGGGTCGAAAGTTTCCGCAGTGAGACGAGCGTCCACGATTTGCGCGTCGTTAGGCCTGCGATATGATCGTTCAAAAAGCATGACGATTCCTATTCGCATGG
The DNA here is from genome assembly GCF_013339725.1 of Rhipicephalus microplus. Classification (NCBI taxonomy): domain Eukaryota; kingdom Metazoa; phylum Arthropoda; class Arachnida; order Ixodida; family Ixodidae; genus Rhipicephalus; species Rhipicephalus microplus. Next base: position 122,792,103 of record NC_051165.1, read on the forward strand.
TCATTTTCTTTGTTTCTTCAGTTCAACTTAGAGTGGGTGGATATAAAATGAGAATTTTAATTAGAACTGGAGCAATAATATGGATCTTAAGAGTACACAAAAAACAAAAACGGCGTTTTTTGTTATAGATTACCATTTGTAAATTGCTGTTTCATGATACTAAAACATTACGTTTTACGCGCGAAGATGCCCGATAAGACAGAAAACGTGCAAAAAAATTATCAATGAAATGCGGGTGCGACGCCAACTTGAAGGTCTCGCACTCTAAAACACGAGGCCATAGATTTTTACATCGGGTGCTAGGGCTTATGTAGCTCCACGTCGTTAAACAAGTCGTACGTTGTCTTCTGAGAAATGAGGACCTAAAACATAAAGTTTCAGGAAACTTCCTATGGCTGATGTGACCAAAATGATAAAAAAAGGACTGAAAAGTGTGACGTCACCATTATTGATCTCAATAGGAAGTCTAAAGGTGAAATTTTTGACACCTAATATTCCACATATTATGAAAGAAATGATGGAGAAATTAACGACGTTGGAGATACCAGGGTGATATTTTTTATCGATCTAAACTAATTATTCGTTTCACTTAAGTGTGCCTTTAAGCTTGTCTTTCAGCGCTCAAGTTTGGATTTGAAGTTAGAGTGTGTGCTCGGATGAGTCGATGTATTGAAATCGAGTCGTCATGCAAATATTTGAGTCCTTAAAACTTCGCGCTGCTGTTTCATAAGTCCGCGCAAGCGAACATAACATTTTAACGGTAATTTCTTATATTGTTATTATTATTATTATTATTATTATTATTATTATTATTATTATTATTATTATTATTATTATTATTCACATGACAACCACAACGAATAAGACATTAGAAGCTCAGTTGATTGGTTGAGCATCGGACCCGTTATTCGAAGGTGGCAGGTTCTGTGCCTGCCCACGGCAAGTTATCTTTTCGTCGTATTTTCTTTCTACATCTTTATAATAAAATTACTACTAGTAACATCCTCTGCACTTTCCTTGGCGTCATTGTCTTTCGTTCTCATTCGCATTTTGTCTAACAAAGAAAATCAGTCCCCAAGATTTAAATTGTTTTTCAGCAATAGAAGCTGGTTATATCAATCATCTCCTGAAAGGGACACCACGCGTGGTATATCGGGAATCACAAAGAAAATGGAAAAAGACGGCAAGTAGGCTAGAGAGATAGAACTCTTCCTTGAAAAGCAGAGAAATTAGCTGGCATATGCAAGTCGCTCGCTTGCGGCTCTGCGTGAGGAAAGAGATTGTGGTCTGCAAGTAAAGATATGGAGAGACAGAGAGAGAGAAAAAAAAAACTTACAAGACCTTAAGATAAACTTTTGAAAATGAAGAAAAAAAGTCATAGTTTCACCGCAAGGGCGAAGCAATGAATGCGATAGCAACAACTTGGAATGTAACGCTGAGAAGGCTAGCAGGTCGAAACGTGCAGCTCACGCACAAATGACGCACGAAAACAGCACGCACGGGACGAAAGTTAAGTAACAGTGTTTTCAGCTCGACGCTTAACGTTCTGTTCAAACAAACACGGCGCCCGAAACGTAATTACAAGTGCAGATATGAGTGTGAACTAACGAGTGTCCCAGTTTTTACTTGGCTGAATTCGAAAAGCGCGCTCCTTTCGCAAACGGGGCCTGCCCAGCGAGCGGAGTGACCTTTGTGGCTCAGGCAACAAGCGCAGTCGTTCCGGTGAAAGGCAAAGGCACACGATTCTCGCCACCGAAGGATAAGCGCGCGTGCTCAAGCACCCAACTCTCCCGCCCCCATCTACGGGGCAAAGTACGCGTGTGGAAGATGAGCGCGTTGGCGCATCGCGACGAGCTGGATGCCGAGAGCAGGCGGCTTCTTTTCTTTCTCGAGTTTTCATATATATAGATACGAATACATGTACGGTGCATGACGGCGGCGATTCAGAAACCAGTTGAGACTGTCCATGAAAGTTCTATCGCAATAAATAACATGCCAAGTTTTTCGTCTATTTATTGGTGACGTAGGTTGATTGTTCACTGCGTGCTCTCAAGATGCATCTAAAGACTGTCGAGCTGACCGATGCTGTCTTAATACGAGAATAGAAGTGCCATTGCACGCTTCTGTAGCCCGAGGCAGTCTGAAGCACCCAATGCACTGTAAAGTAAGATCTTATTGGAGTGTCAAATGTATGCTAATGAGCGGCCGCCCTATGGACATAACATGCATTCGATAACGCAAAGAGACTAGAAAGAGGTGCAAGCTGTTGATATCTAAAAAAATAAATAGAGGGGGCACACCCCGGTACATCACAACACGCGCAAAGATTGAGCATCGCAGATGAGAGTCCAGTCCTTTTTTTAATTTGTCTGAAGGTTTCGTTTCTTTGCACATAAAATTTGAAGCAGCAACTTTATTCAGCGCTTCAGGCACGCAGGATAAAAAATTCAAGGCGTGTATAGTACAGTTCAGCAAACCTTGTATTACGTTATTAATGAGTTAATGCTTCAGAACTCAACATATATAATAACTGTCCGAGTTTTTATGCCTGAAAACCATGATACGACGTCCGCTGGTGTGAAGCAGGCGTTACAATGCTCGGCTGCTAACCTGAAGGTCGCGGGTTCGATTGTCGCCGAGGCGGTCACATTTCGCTGGAGGCGAAATGTTATAGAAACCCGCGTACTGTTCGATGTATGTGTACGTTAGATAACACGAAATGGTCGAAATTTCGGGAGCACTTCACCATGTAGCATTTCTCACGAGCATTTAGTGGGGGGGGGGGGGGGGGGGGAGTGGTTCTTAAAATTGGAAAAGAAAAGAAAAGTGAACCCCGCAACTGTCTGCAGCTAAGTGCGACACCTCAGCAGTGGTTCACATGGGAAGGGGAATGGGGGATAATAGACTTGAGCGAAGAGAGGAAAGAGAAAGGAGAGAGCGAGCAAAGGAAGGGGGGGGACGCACAGATCGTCTACCAAAATCACGGGGCGCGAATTCTCTAAATTCGCTCACGCAGTCCGCTTCCGTCTACAAAGTCGAGCAGCGCTGAAAGGGCACGCTTGATATGCGCGCGGCCACTGTTCGGGAACAAGAGGTGCTCAGTTGTTGTCCGAGGCAGGCCGAGAGCTCCGTACGTTGCGAGCATCACCTGTCTGCTCGCGTCACCAGCCGGGCAATGAAGCAAAAGGTGGTCCAGAGTCTCCAGGTCGCCGCAGTCCATGCAGTATGGACTGCCACGCCCGGAGTGCCGATGTTTTCGCTCGGCGGTGTAGTTGTCTCCGGTGCGGAGACGGAGAAGGAAACCGCGGTCTCGTCTTGGGAGTCCCTTGAGAGGGAGCCGCCGCGGCGGCTTTCCAGCTGCTACGCGAGGGTCGGGATGACGCTCGCGCACGTAGCGGGCGGTGAGGAGACGGCCGGCATCCGCGGAGCACACGAAGTTGGTGACGCCGGTGTCGGGGTCGTGCGCATCCCTCGCGGCACAGTCGGCCGCCTCGTTGCCGGGTATTCCGATGTGCGAAGGCACCCAGTGCAGCGAAAGGTCGCACCCCGTTTGCTGCACGGCGTGCAGCTTCCGGGCAACTCTCTGCGCAAGGAGGCTGCCGTCTTCCTCGCGCGAGATCGCGGCCAAGGCCGCCCGGGAGTCGCAGATGATGGCTGCAGCGCTCATGGGTGCCCGCTCACTGAGGAAATCGGCTGCCAAATTTATAGCGGCGAGTTCCGCCACAGTGGAGGAGGCGAGGGAGGGGAGGCGGCACTTGAGAACCGCGCCGACTGATGGCACAACGCAGGCGGCGGCCGCGGAGCCGTCGCGAAGCACTGACCCGTCGGCGTAAACAAGCAGCCGGCCGTTCAGCTGTTCGTGAAGGAGGGCGGAGCACTCCTGCTGCATCGCTGCCAGCGGGGTGCGCGCCTTCGCTTTGATGCCGCCAATGGTCTTGGTGATCACCAGAGGGGTGTGGCGGTAGGGTGGGATAGCCAGCCAGCTGGGGTACTGCATGTCTGGCACAACCGTCAAGAGCTCACTCGCCCGCTGCCCCATGGATGAGTGAGGTAGAGCATATAGCCTGTTCACAAGGAGCTGCCCCTGCCTTGTGGTTTTCAGCCGCAGTACATGATTTAGTGTCCGCTGGGTCACCCGCAGGGAGATGGGAGTTTCCCCCGCTTCGGCGAGCGTGGGGCCCACCTGGGAGGTTTGGGGAAGTCCGTAGTACTCCCGCACGGCGTTGCGATGGTCCGCGTCCAAGGCAGCTAGCTGGCAAGCACTCAACGAAGCCACTGCTGCAGTGTAGATCACGCGTGCCGATGCGACTGCGTTGTAGACTCGCAGGGCAAGGGCAGGGGTGCAGCCGTGCCCTCGCGCGAGGAGACTGCGTGCGGCGCCGAGTACCTTGCGGTTGCTCGTCCGCAGATCGTTGATGGCCGGTCGCCAGCTGAGCCGGTGGTCTATGGTCACCCCCAAGTAGCGCACCTTCGTGCTCCACTCGATGGGGAGGCCCCGGAGTGAGAGCCGAGGCGTGGAGCGGCGTGTCGACGCTCGCGGGTGGACGAGCAGTGCCTCCGTCTTGGAGGCGGCGAGCGCCAGTCCAACCCCGTTCAGGAATGCGTCAACCGCGTCGATGGCCACCTGGAGGGACTCGAGAAGGGCTGCCCGGTGGCGACCGGGGCCGCAGGCAAACAGCGCGATGTCATCGGCGTAAATCGCCACATGCACTTCACACGCCGTGTTGCACGGGATGTAGTCGGGCAGCCTGGCAAGAGCCAGATTGAACAGAAAAGGGCTCAGTATGCTGCCCTGGGGTACGCCTGCGGTGACGGAGTGGGGACCGCTGATTGTGGAGCCAACACGAACGCGAAGAGTGCGGTCGCCCAAGAAGCTCTCCAGGTAGTCAAACATCCGCCCGCACACACCGAGGTCACGAAGTGCGTCCAAAATCGATGCGTGGGGCAAACAGTCAAACGCACTTCTCACGTCGAGCAGCACGAGGATGCCGTAATCGCCGCGGTACTTGGCCTCCTCGAGGGTGGCGATCACGTCGGCCAGTGAGTCGAACGTACAGCGCCTTGGGCGAAATCCGCTCTGTTCGGGAGGGAATGCGTTGGTTGCGGTGGCAATCCAGCGAAGGCGTCGCAATGCCATGGCTTCCATGACTTTCCCTGCGGCCGAGGTAAGTGACACTGGCCGGTAGGATGAAAGCTCCGTGGCCGGCTTCCGTGGCTTCAGGATGGGCACCACGAGCGCCTCTTTCCAGCCAGGAGGCACCTGACTTGTGCGCCACACTTCGTTGTAGGCCTCCAGCAACCGGGGCCGCGTGGAGGGGTCAATGTTGCGCAGCACCTGGTAGGTGAGGCCGTCCACTCCCGGGGCAGACCGCTTCGTGCGGTTGTTGAGCACTGCGGTCAGCTCGCTGAGAGTAAACTCCTCCGTGCACAATGCGCGGATCTCTAGCAGAATGCCCTCGGTGGGAAAGTACCGCTCGGGAGCGAAGAGCTCAGGCCTGTTGAGTGCAGGCACAGGTGGTAGTCCCTGTGGAGGCTGTGGGCAAGCAGGAGGGGCAAACTTGTCTGCCAGCAGCTCGGCCAATTCCTGCGTGGCGATCTTCATTGCAACAGCAACACAGAGAACCGGGCAGCGAGGCTCTCTGGTGCGAAGAACGGCAGCAAAAATGCGCCAGGCTTGGGCGTGGTTCTGAGGGTCATCTAGTGACGAGCAGAGGCTCCCCCAGCTCTGGTTGCGACGGCGTCTGGCGTGCCTGCGGCACACCGCGTCAATACAGTTATAGGCACGCCAATGTTCCGCCTTCTGCGAGCGCACCGCCACAATCTGCGCCCTGCGACGCGCGGCGCGAAGGTTGAGGAGGCTGATGTCTGGTGCGGGGGTGCCCGCAGGCACGGTGCAGTGGGTGGTAGCTGCGTCGTGACACTCGGCCAGCGCGGTGAAGAAGTCTGCAGAGACTGGCACTCTAGCACACAGTTCTCTGAACCGAGTCCACTTCACAACACTGTAGGTCCGAGTGTACCTGATGTAAGCTGAGGGGGGTGTGACCACGATGGGGTAGTGGTCGGAGCCCTGAGAGTCCGGTGCACGTTGCCACTCATATTTACACGTACCACCCACGAGAGTCAGGTCGATGGCACTGTCGGACACACCACGGCGCGCGAGAGTACAGCTACCCGTGTTTATAACGAGCAGTCCGGCCTTTTGCACGGCATCGAGAAGGTCGCGCCCACGGTGGTTCGTCACGCCACTGCCCCACGAGGTGTGGTGAGAGTTAAAGTCGCCACCGATGACCGCGTCGCGATTTAGGCGGTCTGCGAGGCGGCACACGAATTGGGTGTCCCAGCGTGCCGAGTAGTTCGATGTGCGCACGTACACGCTAGCGACACTGGTGTCCGTGCTCCCGATGCGCACAGTCAGGGCGACGGCCTCGAGGGTGTCACAGAGAATGTCCTCGATGTCCACTGCAGCGTGAGGGAGGTCGGCGCGCACATAAACCGAAGCCCGCGACGTGCCGGGAGGATGCGAGGGAGTGCTGCACCGGACTGCGCTACACTCTTCAAGTTCGCACTGCGTGGTGCTGTGATAGCCGACAAAACCAGGTAGGTTGAGTGTTCCGACGCGAGCGTAGGTTTCCTGCAGCAGCAAGACGTCGTACTCGCGTCGGAGGAGTTGGGTAGACAGCTCGGCGTGACGGCAGCGGAGGGAACGAACGTTCCATTGAAGAATCCGCGGCCGAAACACCTTGCCGCTAGCCATGTTGATTGAGGGCAGCGTGGGCGGCCAGGGCCGCGTTGCACAGCTCGAACACAGGGCCGGATTGCGGTATTGTCCCGATGAGGGCCTGCACGGCAGCGGCCAGGGCACTAATCACCATGTCCTTTTGCACCTCGCAGTCGGGGGCCGAGGGTTCGGCGGCCGGGGGCGAAACAACCGCGCTGTACGTCCGGCCCGGTTGCACTACCGAGGAAATACCAGTGCACGGTGCTCGAGCAGGCACGGCTTTTCCCTCGCTCTTAAGGTTCCTCTCGGCCTCACGACGAGAGAGGGGCGGGTCCGCAGAGGCCATGATTTCTAGCACCTTCCTCTCGTGTTGCCAGCGAGGGCATCGGGGCTCGGTGGCGGGATGTGGGCCGCCGCAGTGTAGGCACTTGGGGCCGGGTGCAACGCAGTCGGCGCGGGCGTGGTCGCCGCCACAGCGCGAACAGCGTGGGGAGCTGGTGCACGTCGCATGAGTGTGTCCGAAAGCGCCACAGCCAGCGCACTGGAGAGGGCGGCGACGACGACAACGTACAGGGCGGGTCTGCTTAAATAACGCCACCTCAGGTGGCGGTGCGTTACCCACAAATCGGAGAAGGACATTGCGTCCGGTACGGGCACAAGAGAGGATGGGAGCAGAGCTCTCTATGTTGTTTTTGAGGACCTCCTCGTCAAAAGCCGCGTCAACGCCGTGAAGTACGCCGGTACAGGTTCCTTTGTTGGCGGTCTTGGCGTTGACAGCCACATTCCCGATGCTTTCCACTGCCAGGAGAGCGGAGGTGTCAGCTCCGGGTGTGGTGTCAACCGCAACAACGTTGCCGCTGAAGTTAATGCGCACACGCTTCGTGCCGGGCACCTTCGAGAGCTGTGCTGCAATTGCGTCGCGGCTGAGGGAGAAGAAGTTGTTCTTCCTGCCCTTGGGGCGGTAGAGGATGGTGGCAGAGGTGCGGCGGGGCTCATTCGCGACCAGGTGTTCGATAATATCGAGTTGGTGCTGGCGGCGACCTGGTTTCTGGCGGGGCCCCTTTCCCTTGCTTGGGGGAGCTGCGCTGGCTGGCTGCCTACTGGAAGGGGCATTTGTAGCTGTTGATGCCTGGCACGGAAATCCGTTTTTCTGCTGATGCTTGCGCCGGGCCTCTTCATAATCTGCTTCGGTAGAGGCGTCCACCGTCAGTGGGCGCATGGGGCCGAAAGCAGAAGGAGGGTGTGGCGCGGTGCTAGCGGCAGAGTTCGGAGGAGCTGCGGCCGTAGCAGACGACGCGCCCGTGCTCTCCTTTGAGCGGGAGAGTGGAGGAGAGTGCTGTTGTTGTGGCGAGGAGGTGGGAGGTAAACAGACCACCCCATCAGACACCGGAGAGGCCGCTCTCTCTGGAGGACGGGTCGGACGGGTTGCGTGACCGGAAGAAGGTGGGGAAGGCTCGAGGAGGGTGGGATTTCCTGTGGCGGTCTGGGAGGCTCCCGCTTGCGCAAGAGACTCCAATGTTGCCTCGGTTGCCCTTCCAGTAGAGGTCATGCGCGTTCCTTCGCCTGGAAAAAGGGGAGAGACAGCACTACGTGCACACCCCTCTCCGAACAGGTCTTCTTGACGCCCGGCGCGGCAGGCTTGCCCAGCCAGCAGGCAAGGGCAGAAAGTGGTTGCCGGCGGCGCAGAGTGAGCGCGCGCTCGCTTGGGGGGAGCTGCAAACGACGCCTGTTGTGTTGCTCGTTGGCGGCCTGGTCCGTCAGCGCAGATTCCGGTTCTGAAAAGGGCCAGACCCTTTGGGGAGGGCGACAGGGACGGAGAGGAGGACGGAGGCGTGTTGTGCTCCCAAGAGGAGGATGATGTGGGCGAGGAGGAATCGGTACTGGCCTGTTCCTCGCTGTCTGCCGGTGTTGATGCGACCGATTCTTGGTAGTCCTGCAGCTCAGCCTTGCTTCCCTCTTGTAGTGTGGGTACAAGATGGAGTTGGGAAGGCTGTGGTACTAAGGAAATGGCGGCGGCGGCCTCCTCGGCTGCGGCCGTTAGCTTCGCGCTTTTCGTGGTGGCGGCCTTGATTGTTGGTGCCTGACGCCGGCGTGGTGGCAACAGTTTCCCGATCCTTCGTACATGGGGCCGAGAAGTTGGGGTGCTGGTAGATGAGTGCTTTTGAAGACGATTGGCAGCAGCATTCAGTTTACGAGCCCGGGTAATCATCGGGGCCGCAGGCGATTGTTTGGGTGAGCTGGGGCGGCTCGTTGCGGTAGCATGCAGGCTCGCGCAGAGGGTGATTTCGTCAGGAGCGTCCTTAGAAGGGGTGTCCGTCATTACTGGTAGAGGCGATGGGCCGTACTAGGCGAGGTGATTACAGATTTAAAAAAAAAAAAGAACTAAGGGGAGATGAGAGGGCTCTACATTTCCTCAATATCTTGATAGCCCTGAACAGGGCTTGAGACAAAAAATGGCTCAATAGGACAAGGGAGGGAAGAAAAAATTAAAACGGCGCACGGGTGTGCGCAAAAGCTATCAAAATAAAAAACTGGGGGAGAAAAAAAAAATGGAAGCATGGAAGCGCCCGTAAGGTACGGCGCCTCACTAGACGCTCGCGTGCTCCTCCAGGAAAACCGGTCGGGGACCGACCGAAAAACACGTCTGCTCTCTTCGGCGGTCGAGACGAGACTCAGCATTTAGTGGCTTTGAGACGTAAAACGACTCATGGCATTATTTAACCAGGATATGTTCATGAAAAACACCGTACTCGAGGGCTGTGGAAAATTTCACTGCCAGGAATTCTTTAACGTGCACTTAAATATAGGCACACAAGGCTCTAGCATAACGCCTCAATAGAAAACCGCGCCTAAATTTCAAAAACTCAAATACTTGTGTCTATCTTGTCTATCTCTTTTGCTTTTCTGCACAAATGCAGTATTCATAATCAGAGAGAAAGGTGCTGAAGTTGTGTACAGCTTCGTGATGCACTGATCTGTTTATTGTGAGGTGAAGTCAAATTTAGGTAGCAAAATGGCGTGAAGAGATTTATGGTATACCGTAGAAAGTAAAAAAAAGGAGGTTGAGTTAATAAAATTTACCCCGAAGTAACCTGTGGTACAGTATACGTGGGCGGGCGAATAACGCTGCGGCTGTTTATGCGGTACAACAACTGCGCTTCTGTGCGTGTCATTTGTTCTTTCGCATACCTTTGTTCCGATTGTCCGGACCATATTGTGGCTCATAAAAATCAGATTAACATGCAACCTAACTCTCGTGTGTTCGTTATTGAATCCTGACCACTGTTTGCGCGTAACCTCTGAGAAAACAAATGATTATGTCGAAAGGAAAAAGAACTAAAAAAACGTACTGTAAGGTAATGCTTTTTTTTTCCTTCATATTCATTCTTTTAAGCATCTTCTCAAACCCGCAGCTACTAATAGCTGGTTGGGTCATAAAATAAACTTTTTTTTTACTTGTTTTCTCTTTCTTTCTTTCTTTTCATCTTTCTTTCTTTTTCTCTTAAATGCAGCTTGCCGAAATGCACTTTCAATCTTTCTTTTGTCAATGTTGCTTCCCATACCCGCTACTTTCTTGTGACGCCTTTTCCCGCTTTTCACGATTTTTCAGTGCTTGAGAACAATAGCCCGCCCACGTTCCCGACGGGTTGAGCCAGTCATCAGCAGTGTGCATTAACACTAATATATACACTGCGCTCGTGTTGTCTTGTACTTCGTCAGCGTCTTTCTTGCGCTGTGAGTTATCGAAAATGAACTGTTACCAACTAGCCCAGCTTTCCCTTATTGTTCAGGCTAATATATAATCGAGCAGCATGCACGGCTGCGTGATCGAAATTTCGGGAGTGCTGCTTCTCTTGTTACGCACCCTTTCTTGCTGAACGCGCAATCTCGAAAACTCGCATGTAAGTTTGGGCAGCGCGCGTCTCGCAGCAATTTGTCTACGAAGACTCTCCGCAGCACCGCCGCAAAATTCAGACGAGTAGTCGCATGTAAAGTGGCCATCAAAAGCAGTGAGATATACCTGAACTCGCTTGTGAGCTATCTTGCCGAATTATAAGGCGAAAGCTTTGCATGGCTCATCAAAGCCGCGTCAGTGCGGCCGATGCAAAAGGTCAAATTTTCGCAGATGACATCGTTATGATGGTACAGATCCTGAAATATGTAACATCATCACATGGCACCACGCAACGTCTCAGGTGCCGAAGGCACTGAGACACTGTGGACTGCAGGAAGCTTTAGGGGGAAGAATAATCAAAACTGCTCGGCTGAGTGAGAAATAGAAAAAGGGGGGTGTTGAGGACGGCATCCGCCTTCGAGGCGAATGCAAGATGGAGCGTGTCACTTTTTGTGTCCTTCTCGTATACTGACTCGGTTTCACGCGGGGACCGGTAAGCCGAGATTGCCGACCTAATCGTGTTCCGCGGGACCCAATAAAGTTCTCCTTTTCAATTTCATTCCTGAGCCGTTGTTTTCAGGGGTGAAACACTTTAAGAGTAAGGCTTGTCTGTTGCCTGTATGTAACGGCTACATTATATGGCAACACTCGTATGCCATACCGTAATGTGACATACAAAAAAGGGTTTAACAATAGACTAAATCAATCATAATTGTGACACCAGCATATACTAACCCACAAGCACAAACCCTTTATTCTAGTCGGCGACTTCAACGTGGACATTATGGACCATAGACCCGGCGTTGTCGTCGAGTCTTTATGCCACCTAATGTCACTCACTGCACACTATACGGGGCAACGCTCGGGATAACATGCTGTTGCATACCTCCACGACATACAGAACTTCGTCCACTCGTCATCATTCACATCGTGGAGATGCGTGCATCTTGTGTCTTTCTCTTCCTGACTCAATTCTACACCAGGAAGCTGAGCCCTCCGACCCAGTCATGTTCCGCAGGACTCAATAATGTTTTTATTTCATTTCATCTCTCATCCTAACTCTGTTTTTACTTCCCTGTAATCACACTGCATGTCTCATCATTTATTTTCTCCATCGCGCCTGGAAACTGACTCAACCGACTTGTCAACCGTGCATTCCTTTTCTTCGACAGTGCTTTATTCACTGTGACAAAAAATTGGTTTGACCCCCCCGGTGAGTGGGCAGCTTTTTCCAGACAGCGGGACGTCATTCCAGTCACGCCGCATACTCCCTACACAAAAACGCGCATGCGCGCCCACTGAGGCATGGGTGAACTGACAAATATACCTAAGTTCAGGCTCACGACAAGATGGTACAGACGGGCAAAGACACATATAAACACGTATAAAAATTAAAACGCATCTATCTATCTATCTATCTATCTATCTATCTATCTACCTATTTATCTATCTATCTAAGGCTCGCGCACACACATGCACACGCGTACACCCATGAACACTCTGTTACGAAACTATACCCTCGCGAAAGCTCACGCATTGAGTAATACGCACAGCTTCATCCAGCCAAATGCTAGTTGACCTGGTTGGTTCTGCCTATAGTGAACTATAATTCTGCCTACACACGCACACCCAACTGTGCACACAACAGAGGCATGGTAGGCGTGACGTCTGGGTGCGCTACTCCCGTGACATTGGGTCGTGATCGGGACTGACAGAGACGAAGCGACTACTGTCAGTCGGGCTGTCTCCCCCTGCTAAGCTCTCTTCCCCGGCATTTTCACGCTGGAGTTCAGGAGCGAACGCAGTAATAACAGTTGGCAAGAGGAGCTCGTATGGTCGAGAGGGCCGAGTGCTTACGGGGATGTGCCAGTGGTGCCGCCTACCGCTCGAGGCGGGCAGATTTGGAATGTCAAGCGAGATTTGCGTGACGGTCTCGTGACGGTAAAAGATGCCCCCCCCCCCCCCAAAAAAAAAAAAAAAGTTGCGAAGGAAAGCTAGCTCGCTGGTGGCGCAGTGAGGCTGCGTGCGTAACAATTGTTCGGAAGTGCCAGAGATCGAGCTCCACTGCCGTTTATTGAGATACAGACAAAGACAGCAAAGAAGAAAGCCGTTCTAGTTGTATTAGTATAGTGCTCATTCTGCCTCCCCTTCTCTGTGATAGACTGCAGAGATGTAAACTGGGTACTTAATTCTCGGTTAACGTCCCCGCCTTTCGCTTCTCATCTTCTCTTTCTCTATCTCTCTCTTCCTAACACCAGAAAAAAAGTCACTCTGAAGTAAATGTCACACGGACAACATCAATCTAGGTAAGCGAAAATCAAATATTTTTCGATGGGGCCTTCGACTGACTGACCTTTTAAAAAAAACCGCGGAAATAAGCTTATAATAACGAGAAGTTTGATTCGTGTCGGGCTTGATGCAGTCGGCAGGGCATCATGTGATGGAGACATCAACTGCGATTCGAGGCTTAGTAAATTATTGGTGACAGTTGCAAAAAATAAGCAGGGTGGCTTGCGCAGTCTTGTCGTTTTTAAGTCAGTTCGCCGCGATTTTGACCTAACCGGTTTCGTCTTGTACTTGTGTTTATTGGTAAATATGGACATAATGTTGTTGTGGTAGTAAGCGAGAAATACCGGGCCGCCACAGTCACCGCATGCAAAAATCAACAAAGCCTGCATCATGCGACTGACATCCGTACATCAAACAATAGACACAGTAAAACGCGTTGATTATATGCAGGACTAGCCTGTCACCTCGTACTACACACGCACACATTCCAAGAACTGTGCCTAAAAATCAAGTCTGCAATTTATCAAGTCGCATTCTCTTTAAGCAATGCAATGAAGGTCCAAGGTGAAAGCCAATGCTCTTAAGGAAAGGCATAACAGAATAATGAAAATATACAGTTAGCAACACACGTAATTTTGTACTTATAAAAGTTGTTGCGCTTTAACATTCCAAAACCACGATACAATTATGATTATGTAGTGAAGGACTGCAGAGGCGTAGACCACTGGGGGTTCTCTTTAACGTTCACCTAAATCTAACAACATACACTTCAAGCCTTTTCGCCTCCATCAAAAATGCGGCCGCTCCTGGAGGGATTGGATTTCGCGACATGCCGGTCAGCAGTCGACTACCATAACCACTAGGCCAATGCGGTGGATCATGGAAAGATGGAAGCTCGTGATGAGAAGGTCCGCCCTGGTGGAGCAGTGTTCACGATGCTCGGCCGTTGATCCGAAGGTCGCGGGTTCTATCCCGACCATGGTGGTCGCATTCAGATGGAGGGAAAATGCTAGACCGCCGATGTTAGCGCACGTAAAAGGGCACAGGATGGTATAAATTTTGGGAGGCCTCCACTACAACGTCTGTCGTAACCATAACGTACTTCGACGTAAACTCAGGCATTATAACTATGAAAAAAAGAGAGAGATCATATTCGTAGAGTGAATGATGTCTGTCTGTCTGTCTGTCGGTCTGTCTGTCTGTTTGTCTGTGTGTCTGTCTGTCTGTCTGTCAAGCCGCCTACGACTCTTAGCTCTCCTGGCCGTTTCAATAATGGTATCGATACCAAATTTCGGATGTCATAAATGAGTGTATGGCGAGCATAATCGACGAGTCATAACATGACTATCGTAATATGTAATGTCATGAATGTCATCATTTACATTTCATGGTCTTGCTTCTCTTGCGGTTGTTTCGTTCACATGACATGTTGCAAAATTGGCATGGTATGACATGACTGCTTGGCAAACACAAGTGACAGACTCTAACGTGAAAATTATGACATGCATGTCATGTACGTCATGACTCATGAGTCATCACAACGCGTCACACTCGTGGTACGCTTGCAGTTGTCTCGCTAGCTTCACATATGCCACAATTGGTATTACGTGACGTGAATGGATGACGAAGGCATGTGACTGGTGCAAACATGGATTGGATTGGATTGGATTGGATAAACTTTTATTTGGTCCTCCAAAACACAGATCACTGTGTTGCGGGCAGCTCCCACGTGGGGACTGAGATGCCAAGCTCCTCAGCCACCTCGCGGGCTTGGTGGACAGCCCAGAGCTGATCTGCCAAGGACGAGCTGCGGATTGCCGCCTCCCATCTGGCAGAGGTGATGTGCAATAAATGAGCGAATTTGGTGCACTGCCAGAGCATGTGTTCTAATGAAGCTATTTCCCCACAATGTGGACAAAGATTACTTGGGTATAGGTCAGGGTACATGATGTGTAACATTTTCAAAGTAGGGTACATCCGCGTTTGCAAAAGCCTTAATGTAAGTGCTTGAGGCCGGGTTAGATTTTTGTGAGGTGAAGGGAAAATCCTTCTAGACAGGTAGAAATGTTTAGTGAGCTCGTTATATGTTGTAAGAATTTCCCGGTTATCCCCTTCACCGGTAGAACGCATCCCCGGGGAGGCGCGGTTGGAGAGTTATCGCGCCGCCTCGTGTGCTGCTTCGTTGAGATTGGGAGGGGAATCGTTGATTTGTCCAAGGTGAGCTGGGAACCAACTCAGAAGATGATGTGTTATGTTCTTGCCTTGCAGTATTTTCAGCGTTTGCTCACAGACCGTCTCCTTGGCGAACGCCCGTAGTGCTGCCATGGAATCACTGTAGACCACTTCAATGTTATCCATCTTCAGTGCTAAAGCGATGGCCACTTGTTCCGCAATGATTGGGTCTTTCGTCCTGACCGTCGCTGAGTTGACGACATGGCCAGCCCCATCGACCACCACTGCCACAAACGCTTTCCCATTGGCGTAGGAAGCCGCGTCAACAAATACGACCCCTCGTTCCTCGTTTGAGACTTGACGAAGTATAGTCCTGGCCCTCGCTACTCTTCTTCCGACGTTGTGTTCTGGATGCATGTTTCTTGGTATAGGAGATACCGTGATAGTCTCCCTGATGTTGTCAGGGATATCATTGTAATTGCGTCTGATTGCTATTGGGTGTTGGCCCAGCTCCTGCAGGATCATTCTCCCCGACCTTGTAGTAGATAACCTTGCAAACTGTGCTCTCTCTTGGGCTTCTGCTCTTTCTTCGAGCGTGTTGTGTATGCCAAGCTCAAGCAGACGCTCGGTGCTGGTATGTATGGGTAGGCCCAGGACCTTCTTGATAACTTTCCTGAGGAGCACATTCAGTGTCTCGGACTCTGCTCTTGACCAGTTGTGCATTGCTGCCTCGTATGTGAAGTGACTTAGAACAAACGCATGCATCAACCTGATGAGGTTGTCTTCCTTGATCTCATTTCTTTTGTTGGCCACTCTGCGTATGAGGTGCACCGCACTGTCTGTTTTCCGAGTTAACTTGGCTATAGATTTGCTGTTGGCGCCGGTAGACTCTATCAGCATTCCCAGGACTTTGATGGTGTCGACCCTCTGGACGGCATCCCCTTGATTTGTACGGAGATGGATGTCTATCTGGTTCAACGGCTTCCATCCCCTGGGCTTCGGTCCCCGGCGTGCAGTCCGATAAAGCAAAAGTTCTGACTTACTCGAGGAGCACTTGAGCCCGGAAGGGCGAAGGTAGTCTTCTACGGTGTCAATCGTCTCTTGCAGAGCGCTCTCAATCTGCCCCTCGCTTCCACCTGTGCACGAGATGGTAATGTCATCTGCGTAGATGCTGTGCTTCAATCCTTCAATGCTCGATAATTTTTTTGACAGTCCAATCATGGGAATGTTGAACAGCATTGGTGAAATCACTGCCCCTTGTGGCGTGCCCCTTGCTTCTAGTTCGATTGCTGCGGTCTCGATATCTGCAATCTTCATCACGGCTTTCCGATCTGTAAGAAAGAACCATACGTAGTCATAGAAGGCTTTCCCTAGACCAAGCTTGGAAATTGCTTCGAGTATGAATGAGTGGTGGATGTTGTCAAACGCTTTTTCTAGATCTAGGCACAGAATGGCTCTCACGTCTCTGGTTGCATTGTCAATGACCTGGTGTTTGATAAGCTTCAATGCATCTTGTGTGGATAGCCCTACCCTGAATCCAACCATACGGTGTGTATATATGTTGTTATCTTCCAAGTACTTGTTTATCCTGTGCAGTATGGCATGTTCTGCGACCTTGCCGATACATGATGTCAAGGATATTGGCCTCATGTTGTCCAAGTTAGGGGGCTTTCCTGGCTTAGGAATAAGGATCGTGCTGGCCAGCTTCTACTGCTCTGGCACCCTGCCTTCTTTCCATGCTGAATTGATTATATCCCTCAGGGTTTCAATTGAATCGTCATCAAGGTTACGCAGGTCCTTGTTTGATATACCGTCCGGGCCAGGGGCCGACCTGCCGTTGAGATCAAGCAAGGCTCTTCTGACCTCCTCGATGTTAAAGTCGCCCTCAAGACCTGGATTTGGCGTGCCCTGGTACTGTCTACTTGGTGGTGCCAATCCTCTTTTGATTGGGAGGTACTTATGTACGAGCTGCTGGACAACTTGCTGTTTTTAGTGCGCCCTATCTCTTTATGCAAAATTCGAGCGATAACATGCTTTTGATTTGTTTTGGTGGTGTTTTCGTTGAGGAGATGCTTTAACAAATTCCATGTCTTGCCATTGCGCATCTGACCATCGACGGAGTTGCAGATTTCGTCCCATTGCTGCCTCGATAGTGCGCGACAATGTTCCTCGACTGATCTGTTTACCTCAGCTATCTTCTTCCTCAGTCTTCGGTTCAGGCGCTGACCCTTCCAACGGTTCAATAGCGCTTGCTTTGCCTCAAGAAGATGAGCAAGCCGGCTATCTATTCTTTCAACCGGAAGATCTGTGGTAATGGTGGAGGAGACGGATTTGATGTCATCTTTAATCTGTTTGACCCACTGCTCCAAGCCTTGTCTGTGGCCATCTTGTTCCCTTTCCATCCTTATCTTCCTGAACTTATCCCAGTCTGTGAAGTGGAATTCTCTCTGCTTTTTACGCTCCACGGAGAAGGTAGTGACAAGAATGCAGTGGTCACTCCCTAGGTCTACAGCAAGGTTCATCCACTGGGCCTTCTTGATGTTCCTTACAAATGTAAGGTCCGGGGTGGAATCCCTGCAGCAAGATGTACCAAGCCTTGTTGGTAGGCTGGGGTCTGTGATTAGGGTGAGATCAAGTTCACTGGCACTTTGCCAAAGTCGATTTCCTTTCCCAGTGTTGTACTTGTAACCCCATGTATGATGAGGGGAGTTGAAATCACCTGCTATGACGAGTGGACATTCCCCGGCGATATTAACAGCTTTCTTTAGAACCGTCTTGAACCCTTGCTTTTGTTCCTTTGGACTGCTGTATATATTAAGAATGAAAATGCTCTGACAGTTGCTGGTACCCGGCACGATCTCTACCAAGACGTGTTCCAATCGGCCTGCTTCTATCTTGAGGTCATGGGTTACGTGCGTTAGTTTGTTGTATACGAAGGTGCAGACTCTCCTCTCTTTAGTATCCCCTATTACAGGCCGGAATGGTGCAAACATGATAATCATGAGACATGCTTTGACGCATGGGCGTTTGAGCGCACACGGCGTCCCTCCATCACAAAGAGAGGCAGACGTGGTGCTGTCTGGGTAACATCGTCGACGCGAAGTGCAGCATGTCGCATTTCGCGCCGGTTGCCGATGGGACTCGCCGGAAGACGCTGGTCGCGCCTAGCGTCAGATTAAGTGCTCGCGTTTCGCTAGCACAGCGTCGCTGCGCCCAGCGTGCGCGCGCGTCCACGTTACGGGCACTTGCCGCCGTTTCGCTAGCTTCACATATACCAAGTTTGGTATTACGGGACGTGAATGGACGATGAAGGTATGCGGCACGTCCAAACACGATAATCAGGATATTTGTGTCAGGTAAAACATGACTACATGCTACGCTCATAGAGTGCTCGCGGCCGTTTCACTAGCTGCATATATACCAAATTTGGTATAAGGTGACATCAATAGATGACGATTGTAAAGGGCACGTTCAAACGTGATAATCATGACATGGAAGTCATTTACTGCATAGTTTACCTCCACATCGTAATGTCGTGCGCATTTTAAAGTGACATATCAACCTTCCTCATACGTGCTTCGCATATCAGTGATTCCCACTGTATGTGGGATCTGCCCATTTTTACTGGGACCTAGCATACGTGGGTGGCGCTGATAAGGATTCCAAACCCTTGCATCTCGCATACAACTTATAGAAATGAGTAAAACGCATCGAGGTACGTTAAACCGAAAGTGTTGTCCCGAGCTTCGCTTGCAGCGTACGCAACGTAATTTTCCCAGCATACGCAACTTCTCCGTACGCCCAACTAAAAGTGTCTAATCTGTCACTGGTGTGCTGCATATGATCCCAAAGGACCTACGTGTAGGAAATGAAAGCATAGATACCCCACGCAGAGAAAAATGGACACAGTTAAAGAACTACATTCATTAGCGGTAGGATACACGCAATTTTTCTCTGTTTAGAGAAATTTATTCACACAGGCAGAGATCATTTCAACAGAACAGAACATGCACAGACAATTGGTCACGTTCAATACAACCTAGAGAGTATCGAAGGACGTATTGACACTTTCTCCATGCGACTGTGCACGTCATTTAGAATAGTGATAGCCACGTTTGTTGATTTCGGAAACATAGTGACTCTAACTATTATTCGAGGATTTCATTTTTATCAAGATATTTCATAATTGCACTGAGTGCTGCGTGTGACTGTATTTATCTGAGGCTTTACAATGGTAATCGTAATCGCAACATAAAAATCTATTATCGCAATTGTTTTCTATATACGCGGTTCTTGATTTACACGGTGCTGTGCCGTGACATCGGACACCATGTGCGGACACCATGGACAGACGAGCCTCGGCCCTCAGGTGCTTCGCCCTTATAGAAGCACGTGTTATTCTCGAATAACCACGGTACTAATCCTCCTCCGTCCCCATTCTGAAGCTTTCTGGTCACGTTTGTGCTGCTAACGTGGCGTTTATTCAAGTTATACCGGAGAGATTTTCCACTTAGCTCCTTCGTCTGGCAGGTGCCGCTTCCGCAGAGCTCACCTCGACGTTCTTTGGTCTGCGGACTGCTGCCGGCCCGCTAAGGGTCAAGCGTACGTAGCGCGCCTATTTAGTGTAGCTGCCGACGTATCCAACAAGACGCAAGATAATCTCTCCGCAGACAACTTTGAAATACATTAGATAATATTTAATGCTAAGTAACGCATGGACTAGAAGAAAGGGTGCAACAACTTTCAAAACAATGTTTTATTGTAGCACACGCTACAGCCTGATGTCGTGCCCAGAGGAGTGAGTGTTTTCTCATCATACGTTTTTCCACAAGATGCGTGCAGAAAATAGGTGCATTTTCTCTTCTATTATTTTTTTATAAAGTATCCAAAACAGTTAGTCCATCAGTAGCGTGTGGGAATCCCCACTGTATATATTCGTGCTCCGGTTTTAATTAAGCATTTTGTTGAAAGTTAGCGCACATGTTTTGGCCTCCATTCCTGTCCCTGTTACATTGCGCTAAATATTGGAGGATTTTAGTTTAGTGTACGCTAGGCTGTACGTACGCAACGCGCTGCGTGCTGCATATGCTACGCCTAAAGCTGCCTCCTACCGAATTAGTTTACCGGGCGCAACATCTGAAACAGGTACAGGACGTGAGTGTCATTAAGCCTGCCTTTGAGTGTTGCTTCTTGCCATCTTGTGGAGAAACAAGAAGCTGTAACGACTGATACTCATCGACGAAACACACAAGTTAAGCCATAAGACAAGGCGATCTTTTCTGAGGACGAGGGGTACGTGGTGGAAGGTGTTGAGGCTAGGTGAACTAGCAGCATGAGAGACAGAGAAGACGAAGATTGCCAATTTAACATTCATTGTTTGCTGCAGACATAGTCTAAGATCACGATACAAAAGAAAAAGAAGAACCAAACTGGGGTTGCTAAGCGCTAAGTACAAAAATGTCCCCATTTGCGGCGTATTCATGCGTCATTCTTCACGAGCCGTGAAAGCTGCTTTCGCAATGATGAGAGCACCATGTGCGAGAGAAATCACCCGACTTCCGTATGTATAACACGTACGTGCATCCACATGCACGCTAAATGCATGATCAGAACTAACCTTTGCTTTCTAATGGAATGCTTTTTCGGGCGATCATTCAGACATCCATGTCATTCATTTGGTCATCCCAGCGTCCACTTTATGCGGTATCTTTACGCGTCTAAACCTACGAGGGTTAGTCGGCGCCGTTCATTAGCGTGAGTGCGAGTTGTGAACACTCTTTTTCTGCCTATTGGTGTCACGCAGCACGTAACCTTATTGCGAGCTTGCATCGGTCATCGGTCCCTGGAATACTACTTGAATATATCAAGCCCGTCTGAACGAGGTCCTTGCTTTATATAAAAGACGGAAGGGGAATTTTCATCATTGCCAGCGGCAAGTCATGACTCATGAATTTGTCCACTTTCATATCTTCTTCTTCATATCAATCACATGCAACATCCTTTACACTTTCCTTGGCTCGACTGATTGTTAGCTCTTTCATGTTGTGTCTAACAAAAAAAAACGAGCCCTTAAAATTCCGCGTCTTTTGTTCATTTTGTGTTCAACGTTCCACAAAGACAAGCTTCCTTACCATGTCCCACGGGGTTTGAAGCCATCATACGTCAGCACAAGCAACTACAGGCTAACGCTTCAGCTGTAGTTTAACGTATTATATTGTGGTAATGCGTTTCCTCTATTCTAGCTTAACTAATTCTTCTTTAGCTTTTTTTTTCGTAATACCTATGATACTGGTCTCAATTCACAACGTTGCCTTCATAAGTTATTAGGTGGCCTTCGCATCTTTGCCCATTTTTCTGTTAACCTACCCGCAGAGTTGGTATTCTACCATGTCATGTACACTGCAGCCGGACAAGCCTCACCAGTAAAACAAATCGTACACTGCAGATTATTGTCCAGATTGGACTCAGTAATGGTCATGAGCTCAGCTGCTGATTTTTCCTTGAAACCTATAGGCTGTCCTGAAATGAGACTGCATCTGAGCTGCGCGGACCAGTGCAGTTGCATTCGATACTAGTGTTCAGGGGGTGGGGGGAGGGGGCTTAGATTTGTGTGCACTTTAGGAAACCTCAGGTAGTGAAAATTTCCGGAGCCCTCCACTACGGAGTTTCTCATAATCATATGGTGTTTTTGGGACGTTAAACTCCACATATCAATCACTCAATCATCAATCAGTGGTCAGTGGCGTATACAGTGACAGAAGTATGTATATATGGCTGAAAAAAGTGACGCAAAGCAACCGACGACGCTAAAAAAATCGCTGCTCATAAACAACACGAGAAAAAAGAACCTCATTACAGTAATCAAGAAAAAACTTATCCTCCTTACGCTGTCGCTATACGGATATATACCACGCCAACTGTCCCATGCTTGGCTCTCAACTGTGTGTGCTTCATTCGAAGAACAAAAATTGAAGGCTATCAGTACAAAGCTAGAAGCCTTCCACCATGTTTCTTGGGAAATGAATCGTATGCCACAATTCGCGCGTTAATTTTATCTGAAAGCTTAAAGCTACGCCTAATAAAACGCGTTGTTAAAAAAAAGTCTGTGCTCTCCACATTAAACCAGGATAAATTTTCTTTACGGAATGATTGTAGGCGTTTCACTCAAAATAAATTTGACGAACTTTTGCAGTTTTGGAAACTTTTTATGCAACATTAAATGTGAAAAACAACACACATATTGCGTTCTTTTGTAGAAAGGCAGCGTTTAGTGAAATATAACCTTTTGAGTGAACTCATTGTCAGGTGGTTTTACTGTACCTAAACAATAGGTTGAGAATCCCATAGCGTGAAGCGGTCAGTAAAGCTAGCGAGGATATATAAAAAATCTGAGTTTTTGCCCATGATTCCACGTAAGCTAAACTTTAGGCTTATTTTAGAAAAAGTACGCTAATCAGCACATTTACTACCAACATTCATTGTGCAGTGGCTAAGAAAGTTTGTTGGAATCTAATAAAGTGGTTGCTTGGGTGTACTGGTACGACAGAGTGATAAAGAAACAGCGCCAAAAAAATGAGACAAGCGAAGGAGTACACATCAAGAGCGCTGTTTTCCTTGAAAGTGAGTGATTTCGTGTAAAACGAGAACAATATTTTTGAAGTTCTGTTTTGCCAGCCTATATGCTTGCAAGCTGCAGCCTTCGTAAAAACGCGTCCTGGCAGTATATGCACAACCTGCGTGGAGCCTAGGTTTCCGTAGAATATCTAGGCGACACAATCATCTCTGTCAAGGTTTATTCCAAGATCTGAAGTAGGACACGGGCCGGCAGATGTGTTTCAGGGGGATTTAGAGCTTTGTATTTCATGGCGAAAAAAAAACGGTGGGGGGTACAAACCCGATGTGGCACCCTTGGCTAGAGCCACTGTGGTAGCTTCTGTTGCAGCCCGGCGCAAAAACAAGTAATCATAACGCATAATGGTTAAATCTGTTCCTACTATTGTTCGCTCGAAAGTGCTCAAAGATGGACAAAAAGCGACGCGGACATGGCACTTTCCAGCTTCGTTCGTTTGTGCGCTTCACAGTGAACGTGAATTACCAATATGCCCAAGCATAAGATCTTTGAGGCTCCTGCCTGATACGCTCCGTACATAACGTGCGTGTATTCGTACAAAACACTACGGGTGGTCAAGAAGAGTCCCATAAATGACGAATTAACAAAGCGCCAAGCAGGCTTACAACCGGACTGTCGCTGTAACCCACCCGTGCTTGCACGGCACCAATCACTCCAAGCACAGACAAGCGGCGGTCACGGGAGCAAGATCGACTGCCAGATGGTCCCGACTCTTCGGCGGAGCTTTGCGATTAGACGGCAACCTAGTACCATTGGTTATCAGCGAGACGTACGCAGCATTTTGAATACTACTTGAACACATATACGGGAGAGTAGCCAGCCGTCCCGGTATACGACCACATGTTTAGAACAAATGTTGGACCATTTAGAGTACTCCACTATTAGAGAGCTTTTCCGCACCCGTGGGAGGTTACCTACACCAGAACACAGCGAGTTCAGTGTGTTCCACCATATGATGATGATGATGATGATGATGATGATGTGATGGCGGCCGGCCCCTTTGCAACGGGGGAACACACTCAGTGTCCTGGCCTCAAAAAGAAAAGTGGGAAAAGAAAAACAAAAAGCACAGAGAAAAAAGAAAGGACCAAGAAAAGGATCCACACTCTTGAACGACACAGGCAAGAGACGCGCACACAGTGGTCTAGGTCCTAAGTCCGCCGTATAGTTGCCCACCACTCAGTAAGCCGCCTTTTCGTGGCTGCGACCGCGTACCGTCCCCCCCCATTGTCGCTGCTTCCATCTTCATCAAGCCTTTGAAACCCGAGCGCCTGTGGGAGGGTTGCACCCTCCACCTGAGAAGTTGGGAGACTCCTGCAGTGAAGGACGAGATGCTCCTGTGTCTCACTCGCTACGCCGCAAACTCTGCACAGGTTGCTGACCACAGTGGCATCAAACTTTCTGCGGTACTCCAGAGTGCGAAGAGCCCCAGCTCTCGCCTCGAACAGGAGGCTGCTGCCAATGCTATTGTCATAGAGGCGCGACCCACAGATGCTGTCCTGGTGTTTCCTGTAGCACTCGAGAGTGGACTTCGCCTCCATAGCTTCTCGCCATCGGGTTTCTTCTGCTTCTCTGACTCGCATGCGGACCTCGACCGTCCACTTGGCTGCTGTTTCAATAGGACTGGCTTCTGCAAAGAAGCCATACTTCTTCTCCAGCTGGTAGAGTCGTCGTGTCCAGTCAGTCCTCATGCATGTTGCCGAAAGGTACTCGAACACGCGGCGCGCCCATCGAGTGCGTCGCATGAGCGTGAGACGACCCCGATAGGCAATCTTGCTGGCGGCTTCCCGAGCTTCAAAGCTGGACCATCCGACGTCTCCCTGAATCGCCTCGTTGGCCACTCGATAATGGCAACCGAGCGCTGCACGGCCGACCTCTCTCTGCTGACGCTCCAACCACTCCCGTGTCGTTGGCGATATGCACACTACCGCGTTTCCAAACGTCAGGCCCGGCACGTGAACCATCTTCCACAGGTCCCGGATCATCTGAAATCGGTTGCAACCCCATAGGCATCGGCGACGAAGGATTCGTTGAGCCTGCAACGCAGTCTGTCGAATCACAGTCTCGTGTAGACTATATTTTGCTGCCTCCACACACAGGGTGACGCCCAGGTATCTGTAATCGTTGCGTGTGGCCAGCAGTTCTCCTCCTAAAGTCAACGCTGCTGCATCGGTACTCCCTCCAGTTAGACGGACAACCGCCGATTTCTTAGTGTTGAATCGAAGTCCAAGACTCGCGAGTTCCGTCTGGCAGATGTCGAGGAGGGATTGCAACTCCTGGTTACTCTCTGCCATAACCACCAGATCATCTGCAAATGCCAAACCAGGCAGGTGGAAGTTCTCTTCAGCACTAGTTGTGCTGAAACGCATGCTGAATCCGAGGTTGGAGTTCAACAAGGCCCGCTCTATTCTGGATGCGTATAGAATGTACAGCAATGGTGACAGTGGGCAGCCCTGCCTCAGACCCTTATTTACATGAATTGGGCCAGTAGTTATGGCACCCAACTGCACACTCACTACATTGTCACTGTACAACCGTTGTATAGTGGAGATTAGCAGCCGGGGCAGTCCAAGGTCAGACAGGCATGCAAAGAGAGGACCGTGCGGCACGCTATCGTACGCTTTTTCAACATCGAGGAAGCAGCACAACAGCGTTCTCCCTTCCCTGCGAGCTATTTCTGCACACTGTGTGACGACGAACAGATTGTCATCCAGACGTCTGCCTGGCCTGAAGCCATTCTGAAGCTCGGTCAGTAGTCCCTTGGTTTCCGCCCAGCCACTCATCCATGCTTTGATGACCCCCGCGAACAAGCGATACATAACACTGGTGACCGTTATTGGTCTGTAGTCCTCTATGTTCCTCGCATCTCCGCCCCTTTTGGGGATAAGAATCACCTTCCCTTCATGCCATTCTTTAGGGATGGGCTCGCCTTCGATGATGGCCGTGAGGATCTCTGCGAGCTGTTCCCTCGAGTCTTCTCCCAAGCACTTTAGTACGCGCGCTGGCATGCCGTCCAGACCAGTGGCCGTTCCAGCCCTAATCCGCTTCAACGCCCGTTCAACTGTGAACCTTGAGAGGGCCCAGGGTGGTTCTGTTTGGCTTGGGGGGCGTTCGGTATTAGGACTGATTGCCTCCTCTTTACTAAGGGTGGTGTCTGTATTCAAGTCTGAGGTCCCGAAAATCCGGGAGAAGTGCTGTGCAATGTATTCACAGGGCTCTCCGACTGGTTGCCCCGTTGCCGCATCTATGAGAGGAGGTGGCGGGGGGGCGGCTCTGTCCAAGGACCTAATGTATGTCCAAAATTTGTGTGCTGCAGATCTTCCTTCCTGTCTGATGGACTGGATCAGCCTAAGGTTGTAGTCTGCTATCTTGCACTGAATCAGGGTCTGTACCTTGTGTTTACGGTCCAGATACACAGCCCACTTCTCTGCACATACCTCAGTGTCAAGGCCTTTGACAAATCTTCGATGTTCCCGATTTGCTTGGCGGCGCTCCTTCCACGCCACCTCCACTTCTTTGTCCCACCATGGGTTCTGTGGCCTGCGTCCCGGCCTCTCCTGGACCATCTGGGTACGCATTACAGCGTCCAGTGCGCGCATGAACTCACTGTACGAGCGGGATTCCCGCCGTTGAGGACTACTTTCAAAATCCTTGGCGACCCTCTCCACGGACTTGCTCGGCAAGTACATGCCACGCCTGGGTGGAGGTGACATGCAGCCTGTTCGAAAGCCGCCCTTAGAGAACAACAGCCGTATGCGATTATGGTCACTTCCAAGGCTGAACTGGCCCTCTTCATCAATATGCACTTGTGCTATGCGAGCGGCCAGTTTTGCAGTCACCAGAGCATAGTCTATGGTAGAGCGGCTGGTACGAGCGCACCATGTGAAGCATCCCTCACAGTCAGTGCGAAGGTTAACGATTTCCAAAGAGAGCTGCTCCGCACATTGCAACAACAGCTTCCCATTGTAATCCAAGTACCCGTCAGTGGCCGGGATGTGTCCGTTAAAGTCTCCCATCAACAACACCTCGCGGTCTGCACCCCACCGTTTCACATCTTCAATGATACACTGTAGGACTTTGTCGTTACCGTCATGTGGTCCACTAGCCACCGTTAAATACACCACACCAAAGAGAACTGGCTCACCAAGAATAGTCCCAGAAACCCAAATGTGCTCGGCACAAGGACCCTTCATTGGCATCCAGGCTGTATTGCTGCGCCACAGCACACCAGCGCCGCCTCCTTTGCGGCAATCCCCTGTACGATTGCAGCCCACCCACTGCCATTCGGGGTCAACTGGTGGCTCTTCCAACTCTCGTAGGTGAGTTTCCACCACACCATACAGAGCGATCTTTTCGCTATTCAGCGTCTTATACAGCTCAGCCCACTTAGCTGCCTTTCTCGCCCCATGAAGATTGAGAAAACCAACGTTTACATTGGTGGTTGTGCGTTTGCGGTGGTGGTGTCTTCGACGGCTCTTCAGAATCATTGGGTGGTTTGACTCGGCATTATTATTTGGCGCATCATTTGCTGGCGGACCATTTCCCCAACCATTTGATACAGCTCGGGGCTTGCGCTGAGCCTGAATGCTTGCCACGGGGTCTTCGTAGGGTGTGCAGTGCCCAGATGTGGCCCCCATGTTGGCGGAGCCAAACTCGTCCCCGGTGGACGGGGTGTGCTCAAAGGTGCTAGCTGTGCCATGTTTGCTGCGTAAACCGGCTGGGTGTGTTCGCGGAGGGTTTGCCCTGGGGTGGTCCGTACATCGGCCCTGATTTCCCCCTGGTGGGTGGTCACGCTTGTGGTCTTGGGTGGTTCCGGGGATGGGGAATGTATCTCCAGGGCGGGCATGGGGACTCTCGATCCTATATTTGGAGGTGGTCTGCGAGTTGGCTTGCCCCTGTTCCCGTGAGGCTCGCGTAGTCCTAAAAAATTTCGTGTCTCCTGGACCAGCTGGGTCGCAACTTCACGTGTTGTATGTGCCAGGTAGTGAATGCCGTCCTGGGCTAGTCGTCCTTCTCCTGCCAGCATCCTAGAGAGGTCGACAAACTTTGCCTTTACGGCTCCACTCATCTTCCTTAGCTCTGCGTTTAGGAGCATTGCTCTTGCCTGCGTTGCCTTGCCTCTCGTGTTAACTTCAGGGACGGAGCAGATGACCAGCCTCTTCGCATACGGTGTCACCGCCTGCCGGATGTTCTGGGCAATATCTCCATGTTGCACTCCTTTGAGAACATCGTGGACCCCTACGTGCACGACCACCAGCTGTGCGCTGTGGCCTTCCCCTTCACTGCGGCTCTGAAGCAGGTGCTGCAGTTTGTCCGCCGTCATCCTGCGCTCCGAGACCTGCCTCACGAGCACACTGTTGCCCCAGATTCTTCGGAGCTCACCCGCGATTCTTGGAGCATTGCCATCACCAACGACTAGGACCTCGGGTGTGTAGCGGCAAGCAGCCTTTTTGTTTTTCTTCCACTTTCCCGGTCTTTGTTCATTATTTTGAGCGTTTGTGAGAGACTGGTCGTCAGCTTTGCTCCCGTCGAGTCCAGCAGCAGTCCCGTGCTTCAGATTCATTGTCTCGCCGACGCCACCCGTCTCGTGGGTCCGTTCGGGAAGACCCTGCGCCTCGCCGGTGGTATGAGAGGAGCTGCCGCCACCCCGCTGCGCACCCTCGCCGCTCTGTTCACCAACGACCGCATAGCTCAACTGCTCCTGCACCGACTGCAGTGGCCGGCCACCCTCCGACTCCACCACCGCTTGATCCCTTTCCTGCAGGACATCCACCGAATGCGTCTGCGCTGCTGTGGATGCAGTCAGTACCGGCCGGGAAGGACAGCTGTGCTCGGCAGCTCTCAGCGGTTCTCGCAATTGCTCCTTTACCGCCAAGATCACTCCTCGAAGTGTGTCAATCTCAGTCTCCGAAGCACGCATCCTTGCCTGAAGCACTTCTATCGTGCTGCAGAGGTTGCATACAAACTCTGCGGCATCTGCTGCTTCCATTGATGGAAAGCTCGTCTCATCTAGGTAAGCCCATCTCCGACACTTCTCACACTGTACCATTGGTTCCTCCCGCTCTTTCCTCTTCGCCCTCTTCGCCATCGCACCCAGGTGTAGAAGGGGGGCGCCACCTTTCGTCCACAGCTGGTACTACTACGCGTCCGCGCTGGTGCTGTTTGAGCAGCTACGACGAGAGCGGCCAGTTAGGCCTCATTTCAACACAGACAACACATCGCGACGATGCACTGACATCGCAAATTGATGGTATCCCGTTGGTCGCTGAGGCCCGACGAGACAATCCCCGCACCCGCGGGTGGCAGAACTTGCTGACATTCACCTGAGCGGCACATCACAGCACACACATCACACACCGCACACACACCACTCAGAGCGAACACAACGCCCTGAACCCCCAGTAAACGTGCCCTCTAGCGGTGGCTCTAGTCAGCACGTGGCGCCATCTGTCACAAGCGCAGCGAACCAACATCCGGAACTGCCTTGCTAGCAGATGCTCCGCGATTCAAACGCAAAACTTCCCAACCTGAGTCCGGTCGTAAGCATGTTTCGTTCTACTTGTCTGCAGGAAATTTGTGCTTCTTTTGTGAAACGTTGAGAATACCTTCCTCAGTAGTCTGGAATGTCTACAGCAAGAGCATTGCAGTCTGCAGAAGTAACTGCATCAGGTATGTACAATTGCGATTAAAAGAAATGTGAACACGGAAAGCGCGACTTTTGACTCATGCAGTCGAACGGTGACATGTCTTGACGGTCACCATGCAAAACTTTTACTGTAAGCCGCGTCACCGACGTGGTAGAATTCTGCTTCTGCTTGCGCTCACGCACCACATGTGCTTATCATTTGCCAGTCATGCCTGGCACTTGGAACTCACACTCGCGACTGAAGGCCTAGCCATGGCACAATTTCATAGTGCTATGGTGGCGCCGGCTGAAAGAACAGATTCGTTTAGAGACAGTCAAGACATGTCGCAGTTCGACCCAGCCAAAGCGGCGCTTTCCGCTGTTTCTTTGCATTGCGATAGTACGCCGTCCCATTTGCACTCAATATGCGCAGTGCGTGCATATTGAAATGAAAGTTACGTACAGCCAGAGCCCGGCTGCTCCGCAATCTCTATCACTAACTGCGACCATTCAGTAATCTAACATCAGTCACAGTGTTCGGTTCAAGCCCAAAAGCGACTTTGCAGAAATGAAAAACATTAGGAACGCTACGAATGCGCGTCACTTGACAGACGAACTCAGTTGAAACATTGCCAGCAATCAAAAACTAGGACAATTTGACAACGCATATTGTGGGCCACAGTGACAATACTAATAGCTTATTCGTTAGCGAGAACACGGAGAACGACAATATCTGAAGAAGTGTATTTGATGGAAAACGCCTCCGCGAACGTGCTACAGCCCTGCCAAGAGCGGCCGATTGATGCCCTCCTGCTTACGGGGGCACCTCTGGTGGCCAATTTTGTCCCCATATGAAACTTTCGTGGGAGTTTCATGACCAGAAAAAAATATAAAAAAACGATGGTAATATCTTAATCTCGCGCTGATTTTTTTCGTATCCCAGAATGGCACAGTGGTGCCCCGACTACTACTTTTAAGCGGGAACGGCGTGAATAGGCGCTTTATCATACTTTGAAGTATTGGAGGTACCGCTTTCAATGTGAACTTGGCGCAACAGATTCGCGCCTTGGCAGTACAGAACAATATAGCCGCCCGGCAAAAGAGTATGCACCGGGAACCTAGACATTTGGCTGCGAGATAGGCGTGCTGTATGTAGTATGTGATTAGAGAATGGATTTTGACAGACATCGATAACATATCAACAGAACATTTTCTTGTTAGACATACGTTAACCATGATGACAAAACAAACGTCACTTGTACAGTCAGTGTTAGTACATGTATAATCGATGTTTCACACAAACACAGACACACAAGAATGTGTCACAACATGACAGGCACACATAAGCACATTGCATAGGAGACAATAGGTACCAATAAAACATGAATATGTATATTTTGCGCATTTACATTCTCCGTTTAGAAAAAACTAGTTAGTGATTTAAAGTACTATGAAGTTTTGGTTTGGAAGACCTTTATTAGGCCCGAAGAACCGGCAGCCGACCGCTGAGATGAACGAACCAAGATGATGATGTTACGTGACAACGATGAGGATGCATGAGCAACACATGATAATGATGGTAATGTACAGATGAAGAGGATTGGTATACTAAATGCCCACACTAATTCTCCCCCCCCCCCCCCCCCCGTGAAAGCGGCCAGCCTGGCCGCGGCAAGTCAAGGGGACAAAGAACGTCGCATGAAGGGCTTCATACGGGAGACATGGATGACCTCTGTAGTTCGATAACGGCGATCCGCTGGGGCTACAAGTGGCGTCACGCAATAATTCACTGGTGAAGTTTCTTCAAGAGCTATGTACGGCCCGATAAACCGTGGCTGGAATTTGTCGCACAAACCAGGCGTCAAAAGGAGCACTTCGTCTCCAGGTTGAAAGGATACAGAACGATGCGATTCATCATAAACCAGCTTTCTGTCTTGCTGTCGGGCTTCAGTGTTTATGCGAGCACGTTGGCGGCTCTATGCGAGCCGTAAAACGTATTCCTCTGACGAGGATGGAGATGAATCCACATGGCAGGTAAAGAAAGAGGCGTCCAGGAGAGAAGTAGGGGAGCGTCCATAAACTAGGTAAAATGGTGAGTAGCCGGTTGTCCGCTGAATAGCCGTATTGTAGGCGAAAGTGACGAATGGTAAGACTACATCCCAGTTCTTGTGGTCTGGTTGAATGTAGGTGGCGATCATGTCAGCAAGGGTGCGGTGGAATCGCTCAGTGAGGCCGTTAGTTTGGGGATGATAACTAGAGGCAGTCTTGTGAGTTGTGCAAGAGGCGCGAAGAAGTTCGTTCACTAGTTGTGAAAGGAAGGCCCTTCCACGGTCACTGAGCAATACACGTGGAGCACCATGACGCAGTATAATTGCTTGGAGGATGAAATCGGCAATTTCAGAAGCTGAACCGGTAGTGACGGATGCCGTCTCGGCATAGCGCGTCAAATGGTCAACGCCTGTTACTATCCATCGGTTTCCAGCAGCACTGACTGGACTGGAAGGGGGCCATAAAGATCAATGCCTACAACTTCTAATGGTGTGGCTGGGCACGGAAGAGGCTGTAGTGTACCAGCTGGAGCAGATGTGGGTAGTTTTCTACATTGGCAGGTAGTGCAGGACCCAACGTACCGAGCTACACTAGTGGTAATACATAGCCAATAAAACCGACTTCGAAGGCGATCGTAGGTTTTGTGGCAACCAAGGTGACCAACCGTCGGATGGTCATGAAGTGCTCTGAGGACTTCGGACCGAAGCGATCGGGGTAGAACGGGAACCCAGCGCTGACCGTCAGGATGGTAAATTTTGCGGTACAGCACCGAGTTGTCCAGCTTAAACTGCGAGAGTTGGCCACAGTACTCATACTCTACAATGGAAGGGCAACGTGTGTAGAAAAAGCTGCTAACGATTTAGAGTGGAAAAGAAAGAAAAGTTTTATTGTACAGTTGTGTTTAGAAAATTTTATTCTCAGAAACAGTGAACATGAATTACAATACAAGAGAAGATCGTGACGGAACACAACATCAATTGTCACACCGAAAATTGTTACAAAAACATATGTTTACATACGTACACGGAACACAACATACACAGATACACAATAGTTACAAAAAGATATGTTTACATATGTACAATAGATGCTAAACGAAGAACACACAAAGGCCCCGCCGCGGTGGTCTAGTGGCTAAGGTACTCGGCTGCTGACCCGCAGGTCGCGGGTTCAAATCCCGGCTGCGGCGGCTGCATTTCCGATGGAGGCGGAAATGTCGAGGCCCGTGTGCTCAGATTTGGGTGCACGTTAAAGAACCCCAGGTGGTCGAAATTTCCGGAGCCCTCCACTACGGCGTCTCTCATAATCATATGGTGGTTTTGGGACGTTAAACCCCACAAATCAAATCAAATCAATCGAAGAACACACAAAGGAAATGTAAATGTTAGGTATTTACATAGTATTTACAAGGTATTTGTGCTAGTACTAAACAAAGATTAACCTAACAAAACCAGGCAGGCCTGAAAACAAGCTTCACAGGTCTCTCGCAGACGAACACAAAAGGGCAGGACCACTGTTGGAGGAATTCCTCCTCACCCAGAAAGAAGAGTTCCTCCGACAAAACAGATTGATTGATATGTGGGGTTTAACGTCTCAAAACCACCATATGATTATGAGAGACGCCGTAGTGGAGGGCTCCGACAAAACATATAGTATTTCTATGTACAGTCGCTCCAAAATTGGGAAGAGGGCGAGACGGCGACGACGTGCTGCAACAGCCTCACAGTGATTGCGGCAAAGACAGTAGGCACCAGCAACAATGAGAAGGTAGGGGAAGTGGCCTCGAGAACAACGTCCAGAAAAAACAAAACGGGTTACTCCGAGGACGCGAAACCCAGCATGCACGGCCCTCCAGAAAGCACGAGCAACGACGCATTGTTTTAAAACATGCTGATTTGTTTCCCGTAGGGAGCAGTTCGGCCATGTTGCTGGCTGGACCATTCTTCATCTTTCGATGTGGTCAAGGGTAGGGAGAACACCCCACCCCAGCCACCACATGAAGTCCCGGAGGTGGCCAGGCAGAAATGATGCCATCAGCGTGCTCCAAGACAAACGACTAGAGTGGGTGCGGCGTGCCGGAGAAACTAACGGGAGCAACAAAGTGGCTATTGTGTCAGCGATAGGATTGTCTAACACATCTATCCTATAGGGCAAGTCGACTGGATATTAAAAAAAAATGCGACAGCTGTTGCATAAAACGAAGGAAGTGTTACTGATTGTGGGCTCCGATTAAGGTGCACATTAGGCATTACTACCGAAGGTGAGTGCCTAGAAAATATTATGCCAGAGTTCACACGGGGGATTCTTCTCCTTGTACGAGGCGCCATAGGAAGCGCAGGGCCTGTAGCCTGCAGCGTATTGATACCAAAGAGAAAGCAAAACCTCTCTGGGAACACTGCTGTCCTAACCCCGCATGAGAAACCAACTCAGTGCCACCGGGCCAAAAGAAGGAATGAAAGGCATACTACAATGACCTCACGATGCGTAAAGGCGGCTGCTCTACGTGATAAAGGTACCGAATGCGACCGCAGAACACAATCTGCGCAAGGTACCTCCGTTAGAGAAGTGGAAAGTCGAAATCCCGTGCGTCATCAATGTTTTGTTTTACTTCGTTGAGGGCATTTGACCAAACGGAGTTACAAACGCCGTAAAGGTTGTATAGAATTCTAGAAATGCGAAGAGGCACAGCCGGCCGAAGAAGAGATGTGGAGCTAAATCTGGGGTTAGGACAGCCGATGAACAAATACCGGGATTTAGAGAGGCTTTCAGTATGGTGACCTGAAATGTCACCATACTGAAAGAATAAACGCTGGTTATGTAAAAGGCTATCTTCATCCGACAGGTACAGGGTTATGTCGTCAGCAAAAGCTGTGACTTTCACGGCACTGCTGCCCGGAAGCGCAAGGCCCCTGACACGCGAATCCACTTCTAGAGCACACAAAAATGGCTCAAGGCTGAGAAATAATAGAACATGAAGACAATAGGCATCCCTAGTGGACCACGTGTGTAATATAAAAGGCAGCACTCTCCCAACCATCTAGAACTAGTGTGCTTTTTGTACCAGAGTATGCATGTCTAATTAATTCCACAAAAAAAACCTGGAAAACCAAAGGCTGTGAGCACTAGAAAGATATACGTGTGCTCTAGTCAGTCAAATGCTTTCTCTTGGTCCAAAAACACAAGGAGACCACGCGCAGATCACGACAGAGTACAGGCTATGATATCCCGGGTGGTAAAGAAGAAGCTGTGTATTTATCGTCCAGGCATAGATGAAGCCTGGTGATGACCCACCATGTTGTTCAACAGAGTCCTCAATCGTTGAACAATCACCGTCGCGGATATCTTATAGTCAACGTTAATAAGCGTTATAGGTCTCCAATCTTCAGGACTAACAGAGGAAGCGTCAGCTTTTGGGATTAGTACAATATTCGTCCATCTCGAAAACTTGATAAAAAATTGCAGCATATCCACGGAGTGAATGATGGAGAGTGGGGCGAAGAATTCGTCCGTCCATTCGTTCTTGCTTCCATCAGTCCATGCGTCCGTCAGTGTGACCATCCATGCGTCCATCAGCCCATCCGTGCGTGCGTCTGTTCGTGCGTCTGTTCGTGCGTCCGTCCCTGCGTTCGTCCATGCAGCTGCCCCTGCGTCCGTTCATGCGTCCATCCATGCATCTGTCTATGTGTCCGTTCGTCCATCTATCCAACACTCCAAGTACCGCCATCTCGCATCTTTTCATCATATATTCCCCATATAGAAGCACCGCCATCCAGCGGACATTCCAAGGACTAAACAAGAGGTGGCACACGCACACTTTCTTACGGCTTGCGCTTCGGGTCCACTTCCCACCTTTAACCACCTCGAGTTCATAGTATATACTAGTTCACTGTATTCATGGCACTGCGGCCGAACGCTCGCTAAACCTTTCGAAAAGCAAGGAGGTTACGCCCAGCGAGTATGACGTAGCAAACTTTTTCAGTGAGATAGTGCTCAATGTACATGCCAATGGCTGCCAATGGGAAATGAGAGACAGCAGAATTCGGATTTTACTTTCTTACGGCTTGCGCTTCGTATATCTACTTGCCATTTTTAACCACCTCGAGGTCATTCATGGTATATACAAGCTCATTGTATTCATGGCACTGCGGCTCAACGCTCGCTAAACCTTTCTAAAGCTAAGGAGGTTACACCCAGCGAGTATAACGTAGCAACCCTTTCTTGTCAAATAGTGCTCAATGTACATGCCAATGGCTGCTAATGGTGATCGCTGCCTGCGCGTTAACTAAAATCCGAATGCTCTTGTCTCTCATTCCTCATTAGCAGCCATTGACATGTACATTGAGCACTATTTTTTATTGTTCAACAACGCACAGAAGAAGTCTCCCACCGGCACCACCTTGGAGGTTAAAATGTTAAACTTGTTACACACTACGGGGGACGAACGGGTGCTGCTATAAGGAGCTTCGCCCCTAAAAGACGCCATTTTCGAAACATCGCTGGATAACCGCGGTTAAGGCAGTACCAAACTCATTCAAAAATGACAAGTAAAATGCAACTAGAAAACTGTCTGGCCCCAGGGCTGTCCCCTATTTCATAGATTGTAGTGCTGCCTTTACCTCTTCGACTGATGGAGGGGACGTTCAGAGAATCCGCAGCTTGTTGAGGAACGCGAGGCCACGGCCGGACTGGAAAGGCACGTGAACACGCGTTTCTAGCCCGGCCGTGGCGAGGCAAACCTCTAATCATAGGCGGTATTATATGACACTTTGTCCGCATGGCCGAGCATGACATTTCTTCAAAATACGCCAGAAAAAGAGATCGATCACGCGAAGAAAGCGGCTGTGTAGGTGGTGTTGCGTGACCGTAAAAAACAGGTGATTGTGACTGCCCAAAACACGATTGCCTCTCATAGCGTAGCACCTCAGGGTGGGCACAAGGATTGTGCCTACAACGCCATGCAGCCGCCGCCAGAAACGAGGTGGCAATGAAACGCTGGAAGCGTTCACGTAGTTCACGTAGTTCACGTTGCCAAGCTCGCATCAGGGGAGACGGCGTTTCGGCGCGCAATGCGATGCGTAACTTCGCTGCAGTATTGGCCAGCTCCTCAGAAACGTCACGACGAAGTGAACGCCCTTCAACTGAGCAGTGCAGGTGCCACTGCGTTTTAAGCGCATGCCTATCAAATGAATCACACGCAGTGAGTGACACTTGTATAGCACGAGACAAATTTGACTGAGAGCACGCGTCCTGGAGGGCGCGAACATCAAGACGCCATGGTTTCTCCGAAAAATAAAATGGAATTTTTAGTTCTAGGACAATAGAACGATGACCAGAGACGTACACAGGCGAAGGTGGGATGGGCGGAAACGCGAAAGTCGGAGACAAACGTCTCTAAAGCATGTGGAATATAAGCCCGGGCCGGTCAAGTCTGCTGGAGAATGGTCCGCGGCGCCATGTCCAAACAAAAGTATTTCCGTACATGTCTCTATGGGCATCCAACAATGAAAAATGCTGGACAAGGCGTTGCAGCTCACGTGAGTTTCAAGCAGACCGACCCCAGCCAGGACCTTGTACATCGCATCACATATTTAGCACACAGTTAGTCTCATTTAGAATTAAGTGACGATCGTGTAGAAAAAGTTTTCGCAGATCCCACGTACAGTGGGAATCGATGATATGCGAAGCATGAACGACAAATGTTATGTCACTTTAAAATCAGAACAACGTTACGAGGTGGAGGTAAATGATGCCGCACATGACATCTGTGTCATGATTATCATGTTTTAGTGTGTCCTTTACCTTATCTAATCACGTCGCGTGGTACCAAATTTAATGTATGTGGAGCTAGCGAAACGGCCGCGAGCACGCTATGAGCGTAGTATGTTGTCATGTTTTTGCATGTCACGCGTGTCAGGATTATCATGTTTGCACCAGTCATATATTTCGTCATTCATTCACGTCACGTAACACAAAATTCGGTGTATGTGGAGCTAGCGAAACGGCCGCAAACGCATCATAAAGGGCTCAAGGTACTCCAATGTAGCGTTGACGCGCGCGCGAGCTGGGCACAGCGACGCTACGTTAGCGAAACGCCAAGCGCGACCGGCGCGACCAGTCGGCGCCGCCCGACGGAAACCGGCGCGAAATGCGACATGCTGCATTTCGTGCCGATACGTTACCCAGACAACACCGCGTCTCCCTCTTTTCGTGACGAAGGGACGCCGGACGAGCTTAAATGCGCATGCGTCAAAGCAACGCAGCGAGGCACGCGCCTGCGAGTATATGGCAGGACCAGCGCCTGGCGTGGTCATGCCGGCGTGACGCGACGAAAAAAACACCTGCGAGCACGCGCACCGCGCCACGTCGGAATGTACTGGCGCGTTGACTGTGGCATGTAGTCATGTTCTCACATGACACGCATCTCATGATTATCATGTCAGTCACATGCCTTCGTCATCCATTGTCGTCACGTAATACCAAACTTGGCATATGCGAAGCTAGCGGAACGGCCGCGAGCGCATCATGAGTGCGGAGGGAGTCATGTTGTTACATGATACGAATGTCATGATTATCATGTTTGGATGTGTCGTTTACCTATTCCATCCATTGGCGTCACGTAAAACCAAATTTGGCATATGTGAAGCTAGTGTAACGGCCGGGAGCGCATCATGAGTGTGTCATGTAGTCTTGTTACATGACACGCATGTCGTAACTATCATGTTTGCACCAGTATCATACATTGGTCGTCCATTCACGTTCCGTAATACCAAATTCGGTATAAGTGAAGCTAGCGATTTAAATGGCTGCCAGCGTATCAGGAGTGTGGCATGTTGTCATGTTTTTACTTAACACGGATGTCATAATTTTCATGTTAGAGTCTGTGTATTGTGTTCGCCATGCAATCATGTCATACCATGCCAGTTTTGCAACATCCCATGTGAACAAAACAACCGCTAGAGCTGCAGGACCATGATATGTAAACCATGATAATCATGACATGCATATTATGATTTTCGATCATGTTATGACTAGTCAAATATGTTCTTCATACAGTCATGTTATGCCATACCAAGTTTGGTATCGATACCATTATCGAAACGGACAGGAGAGCTAAAAGTTGTAGAAGAAATGATTAACGTGTTTAGAAGTGGTTAACGATTTCGAGTACTTAGTACTCGACTATGGAAGAGCCTAAAGTGGTCCCTTACATTCCTTGCGGATCTCGATCCGCAAGAAATGAGATGAGAAGTGTTCAACTACTTAGAGTACATAGTACTCTACTATGGGAGGGCATAATGCCGTCCCGACTACAACCGTCACCCCCGGAAAATCTTTTCAGGCCTGCGCCCAGCAATTTGACGTCATTTCCGGCCGGCCGACTCTCGGGGAAGCCGCAGCGGCAGCGAGCGCAGCGCGGGCGGCGGTGGTGACGGTTCGGCGGCGTGGTGTTGACGGTGTTTCACGTTTGTTGCTTTCCGTTGTTGTTTTGCGGCAATTTAGTTTCCGTGCGTGATGCTGGAGT
Organism: Rhipicephalus microplus; assembly: GCF_013339725.1. Classification (NCBI taxonomy): domain Eukaryota; kingdom Metazoa; phylum Arthropoda; class Arachnida; order Ixodida; family Ixodidae; genus Rhipicephalus; species Rhipicephalus microplus. The sequence goes on from NC_051165.1 coordinate 122,831,003, forward strand.
GATGCGACAATGCCGAATAAGTGTTGTGTACCCGGATGCACCGGCAACTACAAAACAGGAAAGAAGATACAAGTGTTTTCCTTCCCTAAAGACGCCGACGCTCTCAAACAATGGCTACGCGCCATTCCTAGGAAGGACTTCGTGCCGACTTCGTGCACTAAGGTAAGAATTTGAGATGCTCCTGTTCTTAGCTTGTCGTTGCTTGTTCGGGTAGAAATCACCTATGATGGGAAATACTTGAGCGTGTGGCCGCCGGGCCTCGCGAAGCGCTGACGCCAGCAGCGTTCGCAGCAAGGATGGTCAGCTGCGCTTTGTTCACTAACAGTGCCGTGGTGTCGTCCATTCTTGCAAGCTCTCGGTGGAAGCGCTTCGTGGAGTGCGGTGACATCACGCTCCCGTGTTTCCTTTCATGTTGCTTGTACCGCTTAGCGCAGCGCTTTTATTTAGATGCTTGCGAAACGTAGGTAGACTTTGTTTTAGCTACACGGACTGTAAACGCGGTCATGCAAACGGGAGCGCATTTTTTTCTTTTGAGAAGTGGCGTCTCAGACGTTCTTGAAACGTTTTTGCAGGTGTGCGCGAATCATTTCGACGCTTCATGCATTGAGAAGACGACATCGTAGACGGATTTAAGGACAGGGAGAGTTATTGAAGTTGCACTCCCAGTACCACGGTTGCGTCCTGGATCTGTCCCAACGGTATTTTCCGGCTGCCCGTCCTACCTATCAGTACGAGACCAGAGCACGAGAGAAACCCCTGACGCCAAGAGGAGCCGACAAGAAGCCTCCCAACTCGCCCGTGGTGTAGAAAAGTCGCTGGCGTCATATGAAGCGGAGCAAAAACGAGACCGGTTTTCGTCCCTCGAAGAACTAAGGGCTCGCCTGCAAGGGGTGTCAGTGTCTCCAAAGTGGACTGTGATTCATAAAGAAGAGTGCTCCATGTTTTTGAACATTATCGACTATCGTGAACCTTGTTTGAATACGTCATTGACCGTGTTTGCAAACCTTGAAGTCTTTGCCTGCTATCAAGGTTCACCAATCAAGAACCTTGGTAGCGCTGTTGTACCAGACTCAGTTCAAAAAGTAAGTTCCTTGTTGGAAATTTTGAACAACCTGTCGATGCTGTCTGAGGAGCGCTGCACTTATTGCCACCTGGCTCAAGCAATACAATCCCTTGTTTGAGCCTTGTTTCCAGTTTTGTATCTCTTTACAAGTTGTTAGCTTTTAAAGGTGCTGTACTTTTTTCTTTTTTTTTTAACTCGAACTGCCTCGGTGCCCACTGTAGCAGTTGTACAGTCCGTTTTGGTACCTAAGCTGTGTACACTTTCCTTGTGCACTCTGTGTACAGACATGTTGTGCACTGTGATTTGTTTTTTTCTTAGATTTTTGTTTGATTTTTTCCCTAGGACATGCACCTACCTGTGGCAGTACAATTACTTTTCTTTCTGTCATTTATCATGCTGTGGACCACAATTTAGTCACCAGTGTTCTTTTGTATTGTATTTTTTGGCAAGTGTTTGAACCTGATACCTTGTGTTGCTACTGCTACTATGATAAACGAATGGTATGTTTTCCTCTAACCTACAATTTAAATGAAAGTGTGCTTTTTCTGTTCCAAAGCTCGGGGATGTTTTTGCTGTTACAATCTGTTTTGTTTTCTGAGTTTTATGTGGCAAGATATTGTGTTTTGTACTTTTGGCATATTTTCAGCATTAAGGGCAACATCTTGTGTTGCCTGTCGTCTGCCTGGACCGAGAACAATGTGCACTGTGATATTTGTACAGACGGCGTCTGGCTGTGATAAATAAATACGCATTATTCCATTCACGATATTCATTATTTCTTGATACCTTGATAAGTTCCCCCGCAACGGTGGCTCAGTGGCTAAGGCGTAGCGCTGCTGAGCACTAGGGCGCAGTTTCGATACCCGGCTGCGGCGGCCGCATTTCTGATGGAGGCGAAAAGCAAAAACGCCTGTGTGTACGAGATTTCGGCACACAATAAAGATTCCCAGGTAGTAAAACTTGATCCTGAGCTCTCCCCTACGGCGCGCTTCATCGCCTGCGTTGCGTCGGCGCGTTAAACCATACAATCAATGGATACCTTGATAAATCGTGCGGACATGGTGTCAAGGAACCTCGCCCGAGTCGGTAGGCGTGAAGGGCGCTCGCGGCTGGCGCAGCCACCCAGCGAAGGGCGGCCGGCCGGCCGGCGCGATGTGACGTCGTCGACGTCACGTCACGTGACGCGCAGGCCTGAAAAGCTTCCGGGGGTGACGCTACAACCCGCAACGCAAGAGCATTAACGAAGCGGGTGCCTGTATGTTTAGAAGAAGTGGTTAACAATTTAGAGAACTAAGTACTCTACTATGGGAGAGCTTAGAGCCGTCCCGCGGCATTAGGGGCGATATATAAAAAATATTTGTAAAAAACACTGTAGGGCGTAAGTCTGCTGACAAACACGGTCTTCCAAGGCCTGCTTACTTGCCCTGGGTCGGAAATATAGTTAGTTTCTGTGTAAAGTTAGTGTATATGTAAACCTGAAAACGAAAATGAAGAAACTGTATATCTTGAAGCTGCATATAGGTTCTTTATATAAATTTCTAAATTTCATGGCCTGTGCAGTAAATATTTGCCACCTCTGCGTAACGAAAATCATTGGCAGATACCACGTACAGTGGGAATCGATTATATGCGAAGCATGAATGAGAAATGTTGGTGTGTCACTTTAAAATCAGCACAGTGTTACGCGGTGGAGGTGAATGATGTGGTACATGACTTCCGTGTCATGATTATCAAGTTAGGATGTGTCGTTTACCTTCGTCATCTATTCACGTCACGTGATACCAAATTTAGTATATGTGGAGCTGGCGAAACGACCGCGAGCACGCTATGAGAGTGGTATGTTGTCATGTTCTTGTGTTCTGTTCCATTTCTCTTCTTTTGTTTTGTTCATGAGTGTTCCTGTTTTATTTCCCATGCGACGCTACGTAATGTTTTGTAAGGTTTTATGTTTGTTATTTTTTACTCTCTCGGCGTACTGCTTCGTCGGGTTTGCTCACTTGGGGCTGCTTGAAGTGACTATAAAATTGTTATTGTATTGTTTTTTCGGTGCTAAGCGCTGTTCAAATGTTTTAAACAAAAGTCTCTAGAGTACGTTTTCATATTTTCATGCCTGTGTTGATGCTTGGTGCAATAAAAATACAAAATATACTAAAAGATAAGTTTAGATTGAATAGGAGCGTGCACCTTGGGAATACGCAGTTTAGATTGCGGTGGGCATCGCTATTGTAATTTTGCCATTTTTCGCGTTTGTCATTGTAGTGGCAGTCACATTTAAATTTATTTGTTTTGGGACGGCTTTGTTTTCGGCATCTTTGGTCGTGTGCCCATCGTGGAAGCGCAGCGTAGCATGCGTATATATTGGATTCAAGAAACGACAATAAACAGTTGGTAGTCTGCGCTCTTTCCTGTCTCCCTTGTTTTCCTTTAAGTTTGTGCAGCAATTCAATTTTTCAAGTATGAACCAACTAGTTCTCAAAAAAGTATTGGTTCTTCACACAGTCATTTTATCCCATACCAAGTTTGGTATCGATACCATTATCGAAACGGCCGGGGGGGGGGGGGGGGATAGATAACCAGCAAGAGGGAAGGCGGGGAGGTTAACCAGGCACATGCCCGGTTTGCTACCCTACGCTTGGGGAATCTGAAGGGGGCATAAAGATGAGAGAGAGAGAGAGAGGAAAGACAAGAGAAAGAGAGAGAGAGAGAAAAAAGAGCATTGTCAGTCAATCGGCTGGCGCGTATGCAGCAGTGGCACTACACAAAAGGTAAAGGTGGTCACGTAGGCCTGTAGTCCCCAAAAAGCACAAGACAGCTTTGACTGCTTTTTGAGCCGACGAAAGGCAATGACGGTGTCCCAGTAGCATCTGCACAGAGAGTGGTCGATCGTCCACTTGTCGCAATGCGTCCGAAAGCTTCGGACTTTCAGAGGCAAATCGAGGGTAACGGCATATCAGATGGTCGATGTCTTCTTTGGTGCAGCAGACGTCGCATTCCGCATTGTCGGTCAATTCGATGAGGGTTCTATATGCTTTTGTGAAGGCAACCCTTAGCCAAAGGCGACAAAGAAGTGAAGCTTCACGTCGACGAAGTCCGGATGGAGGTCGAAGTTCCAGTCGAGGGTTTATTTGGTATAGTCTCGTATGTGTCATGCTTGGGGTGTTTCACTCCTGCAGGTTCAGACTACGTGCCAGGTGACGAAGTTTCTGTGCAGCGTCAGTCCTTGACAAAGGAACCGGAAGGGTGCGCTCTTCTTGGTGCGATGTGCGAGCCGCGTTGTCTGCGGAATCATTGCCACTGATCCCACAGTGGCCAGGAAGCCACAGAAACTTGACCTCGTGGCCTGTTTCTGTGACGTGGTGAACAAGCTTGGCAACTTCGTAAGTTAATTGTTCATGGCAACCTCGTCGAAGGACTGACTGCATGCTCTGTAGGGCTGGTTACGAGTCGGAAAACACAGCCCATTTACTCGGTCTTTGGGATTTGATGTACTCTAGGGCGCTACGCAAAGCCGCAAGTTCTGCCGCCGTAGACGTAGTGACGTGTGACAGTTTGATTCGCAGAGTGATTCCTCTAGCTGGAATCACCACCACACCACTAGAACCAGACGCTGTGATTGAACCATCGGTGCACATGTGCACGTGGTTGTTGTACATTTCGTGCAGAAGGCTCAAGCTCAATTGTTTTAGGGCTGATGAAGGCAAATTTGATTTTTTCTGTGTTCCTGGATTGAAACACGTACTTGTGGAAGTGTCAGGCACCACGGAGGATACACCAGTTTCTCAGCAGGCGTAAAACCTGACGTAAACGACGCACGATGAGCACAGACAATTGCACAAAATTTCGTGCGGGACCTCTCAGTAGCGAGGGTTGCCAAGTGGTGGGAAGAATTCCTAGCATGTTGCCTGAGGTACATACGCTTCGTTTGAATGGTGATGTGCGTCATGATCGAGTAGTCCTGTGCAATGGCAATTGTTTCAGCTGTCGATGCGCAGCGGGGTAAACCAAGGCATATCCTAAGCGCTTGGGCTTGAATATTTTGGATTGTGCGCAGGTTCGTTTTGCACGTGTTAAATATAACAGGTAGGCTATACCACAGGAATCCAGTAAATAATACCTTGTACAGCTGTAACATAGACTCGACAGACATTCCCCAACTTTTCCCAGCAAGAAACCTGAATAAGTGACAAATGGCCGTCAGCCGCTTTTTCACGTAGTTTACGTGGGGTGTCCAAGACAGGTTTCGGTCGATTACGACTCCCAAGAACCTGTGACTCCGGCTGCATGACACCAACTGTCCGTTAATTGATATATCGTAAGCGGACGTTGGTTTTCTGGTGAAAGCCACGACTGCACACTTCCCACTTGCGATTTCGACCCCTTGTTTGCGTAGGTGGTACGATGTCACTAATGCTGCCTTCTGAAGTCGAGCGCGAAGTTGACGTCGAGTCACACCCGATGGCCACACATAGATGTCATCAGCATAAATGGAAAGTCGTACACTGCTTGGTTGCTTGCCAACCAGTCCAATGAGTGTTAGGTTGAACAGCGTCGGTCTTAGCACTTCGCCTTGCGGGACTCCTTGGCTGCAGTAATACTCGTCGGGCCATTCTCGGTCTGCACGTGAAAATATCTACTATGTAGGTAGCTCTGAACCCACGTATATATCCTGCCAAGACCCACTCCTTCTAGTGCGCTGAAAATGGCTTCGTGGGTGACATTGTCGTATGCCCCTTTAACGTCAAGAAACAGAGCGGCAGATAACCGTTTGCAGGCCTTCTGGTGTTTTACATATGTCACCAAGTCAACCACATTGTCAATTGACGAGCGGCCTCGTCTGAATCCGGACATGGCATCTGGATATATTTCGTAGAACTCTAAGTACCATTCCAGACACGTTAAAATCATCATTTCCATAACTTTTCCCACACAGCTCACTAGGGCAATCGGGCGGTAAGAGGAAATGTCCAAGGGTTGCCGGCTTTGAGAAGTGGAATCAGGCGACTTGACTTCCATTCCTGTGGAACCATGTCAGTTTGCCAGGAGTCGTTGTACAGCTGCAAGAGTGCCTTCCGAGCTTGATCTCCTAGGTGACACAGAGCGCGGTAAGTGATGCCGTAAGGTCCTGGCGCTGAACAACGTCTACACAAAGCAAGCGCAGCCTTTAGTTCGTCCATTGAAAACGAAATCTCCATTCGGGGATCACGTGAGGAATCAGAAAAGTCGGGCGTCTTCGTCCCAGTCAAATTCGACCCGCAGGGAATCCTTTCACAGAAAGAATCTGCGACAAAAATCTCTTCGCAGCGTAAGTGAAGTGCCACAGATTTTAATGGGTAGCGCTGAGTAATGGTTGTACGAAGACCCCGGACAGTTCTCCAGATTAGTGACAGAGGCTTTCTGGGATCCAAAGACTCGCAAAAAGATACCCATCGTTGCTTGTCCAACTTGTCCACGTGACGCTGTATTTTCTTTTGTGTGCGTCTGGCCACTCTCAGATCATCAAGTGACCTCGTGCGTCTATAACGTCGTTCTGCACGACGACGAATCGCTCGGAGTTTCTCGAGATCAATGTCCATATCAGTGCGAGATGAGCTCACCGGAAGTGAACGCGTCGTTGACTGTAGGGCACTCTTTGTTGCGTCCTCTAAGTTGAAAGGTGAGGCGCCAACATAGTCTTCTATGATACCCTTGTATTTTTGCCAATCGGTGCACTGGACGGCTCTGGAGGACTTGAGACTTGGAAAGCCGTCAATCTTCACGTATGTTGGGATGTGGTCGCTACCCCTTGTTTCCAAATCCGAAAACCAGTGCACTCTGCTGGCGAACGAGCGTGAGACGAAAGTGAGGTCCAGGCAACTGCTATAGGCCGATCCGCGCAGATAAGTAGGGCTGCCGTCATTCACGAGGATAAGTTCACATTCAGAAGCGAAATACACTAACTGTCTACCTCTAGTGTTGACCCTGGAGCTTCCCCATAAGTAGTGGTGGGCATTGAAGACGCCAGTTATCACCCATGGCTGTAGAGTTGAATTCAAAATTCCGCGCAAGCGCTCACGGTCTAGATGACTTGATGGAGGTAAGTAGGCTCCGATGATGGTGAATGTGGTCTTCTTGTTTTTAATTGTTAGGCAAACGTACTGGTTTTCTTCATCAGGGGGTACAGGGTGATGAACATAAGTTAAGTCACGCCGTATGAACACAACGACCTTGCTGCGCTCTCCGTGGGTAGAAGACATAAAGCACTCATATTCAGACAGTCTCATCTGAGCTGACAGGTTTGGTTCACAAATCACAATTATGGAGAACTGGTTCGTGAATACATATTGCCGGAACTCGGACATACGCGCCCTAATTCCTCTGGCATTCCACTGAAGGACAGATGCGTTCTTGCCCCGCCGCGGTGGTCTAGTGGCTAAGGTACTCGGCTGCTGACCCGCAGGGCGCGGGTTCGAATCCCGGCTGCGGCGGCTGCATTTCCGATGGAGGCGGAAATGTTGTAGGCCCGTGTACTCAGATTAGGGTGCACGTTAAAGAACCCCAGGTGGTCAGAATTTCCGGAGCCCTCTACTACGGCGTCTCTCATAATCATATAGTGGTTTTGGGACGTTAAACCCCACATATCAATCAATCAATCAGATGCGTTCTTGACCTCCTCTCGAAAGGATAACATGTTGCGGGCCATCGTTTTACCTTAGAGCTGCAAGCATTGGACTCAAAGTGACCAGCACTTCGATTGCGCTCTGCGCTGATGGGGTGTTCATGTTGCTTAGGAGCATGCGCATTGCGCTCATAAGGGTCTGCAACATGTTGATTACCTGGCAATCCTCAGTTGTCTTTTTATCAGTGATTCGTGATGGCATTGAGGTTGGTGGGATTCGATGCACCTCTGAAACAGGCTGTATTCGTGGAAGTGATGGTCACTCTTCATGAGGTGAGAGTCTTGACCCTGATTCTGTTTTCGGTGTATCCGTCTTCGCTGAGCTGGACGATGGGGGCCAGTTCTTCTTGCTTGAGATGACGTGTCTCTATCGGCAGATGTCACGTTGCGTGATGATCTTCTGTGGTGACGCCGACGTTGCCTGACAGTAGCAGCGGCTTCTCTGTGCGTTGAATTGTCGCGCACCATACGTTTCAGCGCCGCGCGTTCATTTCGCACTCGTGGGCAATCTTTAGACGACGCTTTATGAGCGCCGTGGTAATTGGAGCATTTGAACGCAGTTGCGTGGCAGGTGTCTTCTGAATGAGGTTCAGCACACCGCGGGCACACTACATTGCTGGTACATACTCTTTTGACATGTCCCATCTTGAAACATCTGAAGCATTGTAGGGGCTTCGGTATGTATGGACGGACCTGGTGGCGAACGTGGCCGACTTTGACGTCTGCGGGAAGACTGTCTCCCTCAAAAACAATCTTCAGGCATCGTGACTGACCATGCCTTGTGATGTGCTTGATTAGGATGTCGTCTGTAGTTGGCTTTAACAAGATTGGAAAATCGTCAGCGGGAATGGAAATGTCCACGTCATAAATGACGCCAACACTGCCCTTACAGTCAGTGGGGATCACTGATTTAACTGTGACTCTGTCGATTTCCGAGATGTTCTGTAGGCTTTGGAGCGCACTACGGTGTAGAACATCAACTGCCAGAACATTCTTCCGTGAGTTGATCCTGACGTCTTTAATCTCATTTGGAGCGAGTCCTTCGAGGTGTGCAGAGAAGACTTGCCTGTTAAGCCGCCGTAGGTTTGCTGAAGGGTCCACAGCCATGAAGAGAATAGTGTGTGGCCAACGCTGTGCGGTAGCCTGCACGGTGGATATACTCGTCGTCGACGATAATCGTAGCAGTCTTCTTTTTGCATTGTGGCTCATGACGACTGTGTAGTCGTCATCCGATGACTCGAAACCGCCGGAATAGAGCTCATTTGCCTCGCTGTCTGTGCCACTTGAGGTGGTCCCACGTTTCCTAGCCGCTACCAGACGTAGCGGTTGTTGGATGGATGGATGGATGGATGGATGGATGGATGGATGGATGGATGGATGGATGGATGGATGGATGGATGGATGGATGGATGGATGGATGGATGGATGGATGGATGGATGGATGGATGGATGGATGGATGGATGGATGGATGGATGGATGGATGGATGGATGGATGGATGGATGGATGGATGGATGGATGGATGGATGGATGGGCGGGCGGGCGGGCGGGCGGGCGGGCGGGCGGGGGATGGATGGATGGATGGATGGATGGATGGATGGATGGATGGATGGATGGATGGATGGATGGATGGATGGATGGATGGATGGATGGACGAACAGACGGACGGACGGACGGACGTGCTCAAAGTCGCCGAAGTTCGCTAAGAAATGCTTCGCATTTAAAACTCACAGGACCTTTTTCACGTTCGCCAATCACGACTTGAAGGCGAACGCCATCATCATGTCGGTTGAAGTACCGTATTCACTACATTTTAATGCGACCACGATTGTAATGCGGGGTTACCATGCGTAGGGTGGACTTTTCATAGCGTCCTGGAAGGAGAAACAGAACTTCGTGTTTTCACTGGAGGTTCATATTTAGGTAGCAAGAAAATGGTAGCACGTCCACGGGGTGAATGATGGAGAGTGGGGCGAAGCATCCGTCCGTCCATTCATTCTTGCTTCCGTCCATCCATGCGTCCGTCTGTGTGACCGTCCGTGCGTCTATCCGCCCGCCCGTGCGTGCGTCTCTTCATGCGTCCGCACGTCCATTCGTGCGTCCATCCCTGCGTTCATCTATGCATTCGCCCCGGCGTCCGTCCATGCGTCCATTCGTCCGTGCAGCCATCCGTGCGTCCGTCCATGCATCAGTTTGTGTGTCTGTTCGTCTATCTAGTCAACACTCCAAGCACCACCATCTCGCATCTTTTCATCATATATTCCCCATATAGAAGCACCACCATCCAGCGGACATTTCAAGGACTAAACGAGAGGTGGCACACGCACACTTTCTTACGACTTGCGCTTTCGGTCTACTTCCCCAATTTACCACCTCGTGTTCATGGTATATACTATTTCACTGTATTCATGGCACTGCGGCCCAACGCTCGCTAAACCTTTCTAAAACTAAGGAGGTTACACCCAGCGAGTAAAACGTAGCAACCCTTTCTTGCCAAATAGTTCTCAATGTACATGGCAATGGCTGCTATTGGGGATCGCAGAGTGCGCGTTAACTAAAAGCCTAATGCTCCTGTCTCTCATTCCCCATCAGCAGCAATTAGCATGTACATTCAGCACTATTTTTTATTGTTCAACAACGCACAGAAGAAATTTTTTACCAGCACTACCTTGGAGGTCAAAATGTTATACTTGTTACATACTACAACAGCTACGAGGGACGGACGGGTGCCGTTATAAGGAGCTTTGCCCCTAAAATCAGCTTCTCGAGCTGCTCCGTTACGTAGACACCAGGCGCTCAAACTGTGACAGGGAACCAGCGTTCCGACGCCTTTGCCCGGGCATACGCCGACCGGGGGGCGCAGAACTACGAGGAACCAGCCACAGTTACTAGACGCTATGGGGCAATTTTAGAACACCAGAGAGCCCTGAGGAGGATATACCCCCCTCCCCGCAAAGACCCCCGCAGAGAGAAGTCGGTTACCTGGAGACAGTTGCAGACTAATACATACCGCAATCTCAGTCTTCTGAGTAAAATCTATCGGGGAGTATACACCAAGGAATTCCATCTATGGAGAGAACACCCCACACTTCACCACGCGACATGGGCCTGCCAACACACACAGGTAGTGCCAAGAAACTGTACACCAACACCGGAGCAGTGGGAGGCTGCGCTGTCCTGCTCTAAGCCAGAAGAACAGCTCAAGCTGATTGACACAGCTTGCAAGATGGCAAAGGCCACAGGGGCCCTGGACCAAGGGCCCCACCTTCGACGAAAAAAATATTTGAAATGTAGTTTTGCAATCAATCATTCATTCTAAAAGCCATAATTTTTCCCCTAGCGTTTTTTTATTCCTATTGTATAAGAGAAGGTTGCAGCAAGTGTAAATGTAAAGGCAGGGATGTTAACCAGTCTATAAAAACCGACATGCTTCCTACATTGGGGAAAATGATTAGGGAGTTTTAAAGACGTAGATGGAGAGAGATGGGAGAGCAGCAGTGGGCCGGCGCCAATGATGCTGGCCCAATAAGGATTGAGTGTACGAAGCTTGTTTATTTGGCGTATAGGTACCGATGTATTTATTAAGAAGCGAAGTAAGCTCTCCGCTGACAACCTCGAAAGGCTTTAATTCTTATAGAGCGCTCATTAACACAAGGAGGACAGGGGAGGACGCAACGCATGCACTGGCTTTCCAAAATATAAACAAAAATTGCTTATAGCAACCGAAGAGCCTATATGGCGTCACGGAGTCCTGACTTCGTCGAAGACAGCAGTCGGCTCATTTAAGGTGAAACTTTTTGTTTGGCCGATCTTACACGGAAACTCGAATCACAGCAAGCAATGCACGCTGTACACTGATATCGGCGCACAGATCGTCGGTCGTCGTTAAATTTATCATCGCTGGCTCACGTCATTTTTTTGAACACACCTCTAGTCGAAGTTTCCAGACTTATCACTGAAGGTTGCACCAGCTCTGGAATAAGCTTGACTGTTCGCATTCCACGGGCAATGTTTAAAAAAAAAGAACTACGAATATCGTGGAGATTCTCTAACACAGAGGCGCGATCTGCGCTTACCATTTATGACAGTCTTCGTGGGTTTAAACCACGCGCAAGAAAAACATGCCTGGCAATAAACAGCGTGGGTGCTATCATGCTACAGACAGATATGGTACGCAAAGGAATGAATTTTGCCCCACCGCGGTGGTATAGTGGCTAAGGTATACTCGGCTGCTGACCTGCAGGTCATGAGATCGAATCCCGGCTGCGGCGGCTGAATTTCCGATGGAAGCGAAAATGCTGAGGCCGGTGTGCTCAGATTTGGGTGAACGTTAAAGAACCCCAGGTGGTCGAAATTTCCGGAGGCCTTCCCTATGGTGCCTCTCATAACCATATGGTGGTTTTTAGACGTCAAACCCCTGATATCAATCACTCAAAGAATTGAATTTTTTATCATACTGTTTTTAAGAAGCAGGTAAGGGTTTATGTAAGGGCTCGTTTTCTTTCGTGGACACAATATCAATGAAAACTTACAGACAATTGTACAAAGCAATGTAAAGGGCATGCTATTAGAACAATTGTTATGTTAAAGAAGTATGCGCAAAAATTGTATTTTTATACTACTCTTTTTAACAAAATATACGACATAAACGTCTGTTTATTGCGTGTCAACATCACAGTTGCGTATACTCGTGCGTCAGTTGCAACAAAGCATCTTGTTGAAAGTTAGCGCATGCCATCCCTTGTCATCATTGAGTTATATTACGGTAAATATTGCCTAATTTCTTACCAATAAGGCCTAATTTGCTCCTCTGAAATACAGATGTTGACCCTAAACTCTATTTTAAGTGGTGGTTATTAGAGACTTCTCCATTCAGTACTCTATATAGAGTAGCAACTCTGTTTCCAAAACGAAATTTGGTTCTTGCTATCCGACTGTGGGTATACTGTAGTTACTGATTTTTTTTATCCAATAAGGCTGATTTCAAACGTAAATGCTGGTGATCTTTGCATGTCCTCCGCGGTGGTGTAGTGGTTTCGGTGCTTGGCTGCTCGTTTCGTCGCCGGTTGCATCCCGGCCCCGGCGGCCGTGTTTCGATGGAGGCAGAATGACAGAGGTCCGTGTGTTTTACGATTTCAGTGCTCGGTATAAAGAACACCTCCGATGGTCGAAATTTCCACAACCCTCCACTCCTTGCGACGTATAACTCCAGTTGCTATTATTATTATTATTATTATTATTATTATTATTATTATTATTATTATTATTATTATTATTATTATTTGTAATTTTTGTAGCACTAATACAGGTTGAAAGATGAAAGTTATATATATGTCTGAATATTCTTTCTCGGAAGTAAACCGTATAAGCATGCCCTAAAGATTACGATATTCCAACACCTGTTTCATTAGTCGAAGCACACCGTCAGGGGTACAATATATTTGTTGGAAGTTCAGCCACGTTAATTTGTGAAGAGCGTTTATGTTTGCATCTCGTTTTATTTTTAAATAATAATAATCGAACCACAACCTAAACGAAGAAAGTTGATGATATGTTGCTTGTATTAATAATGATACAAACCAGAATAAATAATGTAGATGAAAAGATAACCTGCCTCCGGCAGAGACAAAACCTGCGATATTGGAATGACGCTTCCGGTGCTCTACCGACTGAGATTCGGCGGCAGCCATTCTCCCATCCTCTTTCTCCGCTACAGACTTGTGCATTCAATCCTGTAGGAGTGTTAGTAAGCGCCGTTAGCGTGAGCATGACTGCGAGTTGTGAGCACTCTTTTTCCACCTGTTAGTGTCACGCGACATTGTAACCTTATTGCGAGCTTCTATCGGTCATCAATGTTCTGCATACTACCTGAAAGCATCGAATTTGCCTGAACGAGGCCCTTGCTCTGTATTAATGATGGAAAAGGAATTTCGGCTCCTGCAGCGGCAAGGCATATTCATGTGGCGTCTCGTTCGCCGCACTGCAACGCCATGGTCTGCCCGCGGCTACACAGAGGGACCTTCTCTATCCTGCACGGCACCACACCCAGGTCTACTAGGCGATTTTTCGCTTCCTTGCCGACACCGGACTAGACAGTCGGTCTTAAAAGCCGCCCGTCACGTCCTTGGTCATAGACGCCATTTCTTTTCTTCTCTCTTCTACACATCTTTAATGCCTTCTTCCCCCCCCCCCTCCTACAGGTGCTAAACCGTGCTCCCAATCAGGGCTGCAGAAGTTGCGTCTCTTCCTTTCCTGAACCTCTCTCTATTTTCGTCCACTTTCATATTTTCGCCTTCCTATCAATTCATCATTTTATCATAGCAACATCATTTACACTTTCCTTGGCTAAACTGCCCGTTAGTTCTCATTAATGTTGGGCCTCACCAAAATGGGAACCCTGATGGGATGCGAAACAGCAGCGGTGCGCAAGACGTAGATTCGCTTCAAACGGGCGTTGACGTGGGTGCTAGACAAATGGTTTGAAGCGAAACTCTGTATAGCATTTACTAGAGTAAACGTTTGTCTGAAATGCAAAGATACGGGAGGCGGGCTGGTTTTCGTGTTAGTTTTAAGAGTACAAGCAGCAGCTCTCTCACATGCGCACCAGCACTGACTCCCCGAGATTCCAACGTAACGTTTGTGTTACCATAGTGACTTGCTTGGACTCGCGTGGGCGCACTTCTCACAACTTTGCCGAAAGATACCGCCGCTTTTCCATACTCTTGTTATCTGAAGTATTTTTTGCACCTTTGGAGCTTCTACGCAACGTTGAAGTGTTTAACAATAAAGCCAGGCACACTTTGACCCGGAGTGCTCAAGCAATATAGATCGTTTATATATATAGTAGTCGGTAATACATTTTTATGCAAGTTTACAGCGTTCGAAAGAAAAAGAGGAAGTGAATAAGCTTTACACGAGAGTACGGCTGTGTTTTCACAGCTAGTTGCTTTTGCCTAGTACAGTCACACCCAACAGCAGTTCTAAAATAGTGGCCATAGTCAAAGTGGCACGAACACTGCACATAGGAAACAATCAGTGACGTAAACACCGTTTTAGCTATTTGTATTTCCAAAGAAACAATGTCACGGTTGCCGGGGTTACAGTGTAATCTTCGGGCCCGCTCAATCGTGGCCGCCACCGGGTTGTAACTCCTATTGAGCGCCACTATACATCCGTATGTGCACCACAGGAATCCTAATAGCGTGACAACTCTGTCTTTCGCCCTCTGGCAACATCACCGCGGTTGCTCATTAGTTAACCCTTCTTCCAACAAGCGAGGAACTGTGTTAATGAACTCGTCAGGATCTCCATTTTCTAGTACCAACGCCACGTGGTGGGATTTTGGAAAAAGCTAGCCTACCCTTGGTGCATACACTTGACCATCGGCATGTGTCAGAGACCGAGTAGCAGTGCGGGGCACGGACCTCCGTAGAGGAACCCAATCGGGGTTAACGATAGCATCTCATTAGCCGCCAGCGTGCCTTGATTAACCTAGGTGGGACCACGACCGTCTTCGCGTGGATTTTCGCTTGCTCACGACGTTACAGCGCCAAGGCGGCGGTATATCATTGAAGAGAGGGGGGGGGGGGGGGGCGGAGGGTCTTGGAAAGGCCACTTTACGAAGTTGCGAAATGATTCTCAGAATATGGAAGGGACGCTGGCGAGTTTTTTATCTACGTTTTGTGTCTTTTTTTATGCAAGAAACGTGTGCTACAAGCGTACGCCAACGGCGAATTTTTTATTATTGAAATAGAAAATAAACAAAGGAGTTTTTGTCACTGTTTCTTGGCGACGGCTACCCAATTAAACTTGAATGTTATAAATAAAGAAAAAGCAAGTTAGCACATATACATATATACAGTCTTACATAAGTGAGAGCAAACATGTAGTCGCCACGCTCACTTTTATCTGTAGTCCGCTCAGTAGCGGTCACAAATCTTCGTTTATTCGAAGAGGTATTGCAGCACCTTCATTGCTTTGCCATTTGTTTGCGGCCATGGTTCGTCGATTCTCTTGCGCAAGTCATCACCATTATTCGAGCTCAAGTGTAGCACGATGGATATAGCCCCGAACACGAAGGACCATACGAGTGCCCTAAGTGTCCTTAAGGCCGGACCTTTTAACAGGTGTTCCTGCAAATGGAGCTTTTACCATTTTTGTGTTTCTCTGCTAAAAGATAATCAGCAGCAGACCAAGATTGTCACAACGTAATGGAATAATGTCGAGATATTCACCCTGAAAGAGCCGTGCCGAAGGTCCATCTGAGCGAAGCGGGCATTGCTGCTGTTCCTAGAATAGACCGAGCTTAATGATCGTTTTTAGGCGTGCAATGAACATCGACGCACTTTCCACACTTATAACGCCTTCAACACTCCCTCCCCTTCCCTTTTTTAATCCATTCTGTCGCCCCATCGTAGGGTAGCAAACCAAATGCCCGTCTTGTTGACCACCGTGCTTGTTTCCCTCCTTCCTTCATCATGTAGAAGGGGAGAATTGGATTGAAATATTAACTGGTCATGCTTTTAGCATCGATGCTTTAGCATCGACTGAACAAACAATGAATTTATAGATCCGGGTCACTAGAAGTACGAATACCATACCCAAAGTACATGCAAATCTTAAAAGAAGAGACATTATCGACAGACTCACGAAAAAAAAAATAACCCTAGTTCCTATATGCGTAGTAAAACTTAGCTCGCGCGAACATTAAGGAAGCTTGCTTTGATGGCGATGATAATAAAAAGCTTCCTCTTCATCATCGTCATTGTAATATTCGGCACACGGCCAAACATTTTTTGTTTGCGTGTAGTGTTCAAGAAGTCCTTTCGTGGTTATGGTTTCAGGCACCGATGTTACTGACCCTTATTTATTAAATTTATTTTCTTTTAATCTAGTATTTGTAAATAGACGCGTGGAATCATAAGCATGTGTACAACGTGGAAATAAACATTGCGGTGTGCTGACACTCGTAATGTTACTTGTATTTCCTACTGTATTCCTACTTTTCTATTTTGAGCCATAACTCCTTCATTGATGTATGTCATGGTGCTAACAGAATACACTGTTTAGATGTGTCCCTCTTCATGCATCACTACCCTTACTCTACGACCCGGTTGGGTTCTGTGAGGATTACCTTTGAAAAATTCAGGAGCCTTTACTCTACGGCAAAATAAGATCAAGAGTACCTTGGAGTGTGCGTGCCCGGCCTACTACTTACTTCCCTTCTTTCTTTTTTTATCGCATCACAGAATGCTCGTTCCTCGTAACTTTTTCCTTGGACCATATCGGGAACTTGACCTTCATCGAGCGCAACATTTTTGCTGCTGCAGGCAACAGCGATAGTTATGGGTTCATGTCCAGGCAGTAGTGAAGTGTGGCCAACTGCAATGACAAGCGATCTCATAAAAGTTCTGATTGGCATATGAGAAACATGTGATCGCCGACGAGTCCATGATCCAGAGGAAGCCAGTTATTGAATAATGGCGCACATAAGTGCCCATCTTGGTGGGAATACCAGCAGCACCAAAAGCGACAAGAAAAGTAGACAACAATCTACATGCTAGAATCATGGGCATTTCATCATAATACCGAGTATTCTAAAATCGTTAACCACTTTTTGCTTAACACACACGCACATTTGCTTGTTACTTGTCGTTCGTTGGCACATTTTCGACTGGCCTCGGAGTTATATGGCGACATCCATGCATTGGCAGAATCGAAGTGAGCCACGAACTCTGCGCCAGAGTACTCCACTCTGGCGAAGGGCAACAGAAGGGAATATACCAATGAAACCCACGCACTCCTTCTGACGATAATGGCAGGGTCAGAATGGAACGCTATGCGTGCGTCTCTCTTCTTGCGTGAGTAGGCACGCTATAGGCAAAGAACAGCGATGCTACACTAGCAAAACGTGAACTCCGACGTTAGGTGCAACTGACGTGACTGGCGTCCGTTGGCGCGCCCAAAGTTGGCACCTTTTGAAGGCATAGGGCGTTTGCAACTTCCGGTCAAATCCGCCAATTTTCGCGAAGTAGAAGTAGTTGCTCCATGGAGTGAATCTTGGGACAGAGCTGCTCCAAATCTACCAATGGAACATACGGGGACCACTCTCTCTCCACCAATGGAATAGACCTGTTCCGCATGGAGCAGAAGAAAATAGAGAGTTTTAGTACTGCGTACGCTACGTACGTGGCGGCGTTGCGTAAGTAAGGACGCCACTTTCTGCGTAATGCGCATGCGCAGACCGCAACACACACGTATCGCGTTACGTACGCACGCATGAGATGCGTGCGTGCGTACGTATGAGCTGATCGCGCCGCTCTCGAACAAGTTCGCGACAGCGCGAGACTTCGTTTTGCAAAATGGCGACATCGAAGGCAAGCACCGACCGGCTCTGTGGCTTAAAATATGGCCATAATCTGGCTACAACACTTGGATTGGCTCACATTGGCTGTCAACAACACGTGCTTCGATTTTGATCTACCAGATGACGCAACACGCTTCACGCTCGTTACGTACGCGGGTACTACGGCGTACTAAAAGCCGAGTAGTGGCAAACGACGCCACGTAACGCAAGGCGCTTGCGTGATGCGCACGTAGCACCATTCCGCAGTACTAAAACTCTCTAATATTACTGGAAGTCTCCGAATCTGCCAATGGATGACACCCATAGGCGGTTTCAAGGTTGCTAGCGTTGTACCAAAAAAAAAAAAAAAAACTTCCTGTCACCTCATTCACCAGCGCCTCACGTCGAAATCGAAAGCATGTTTTACAGTTTTTTTTTTTCAAGGGTAAGGAAAGTCTCTCTTTCGTTTTTTACATAAAAGGATTGTGCGTAAAGTAAAAGAGAATCATTCATACTTTATATGTAGCTCAAAAAAACATTTATTTCAACATATTTTGCTAAATATGGGAAAGAAACTGTAGAAAACAAGCGGGCTATTTTCTTAAGCTCTTCTTGCCCACCGATGCTATTAAGGCACATCGGTCGACGAAACTATTGTCTTAAACTGCAGCTGTAGTTAACTGGTAATAACCACTGCCTTCTGCGTTACCGTCATATGACGCATTCGGACGCGTGCTGGCGTTTCACTGCATTTTTTATTTCATTGCGTAACAGATTTGTTGACGTCTATGGACCGGCAGCGTCCCCAAGCTTTGCCACTTTTAAATGCCAAGCATTTCTTAGCGAACTTCAGCGACTTTAAGCGTATCTATCTATCTATCTATCTATCTATCTATCTATCTATCTATCTATCTATCTATCTATCTATCTATCTATCTATCTATCTATCTATCTATCTATCTATCTATTTATCTATCTATCTACCTATGACTTTTAGTTCTCCTGGCTATTTGGATATTGGTATCAATACCAGATTCGGTATGGCATAACATGACTCTATGACAAACATATTTAACAAGTCATAACGTGAAAATCATATGTTTGCCATGAATTTCATGGTTTACATTTCATGGTCTTGCTGCTTTCGCGGTGGTTTCGTTCACATGGCATGTTGCAAAACTGGTATGGTATGACATAATTGCTTGGTGAACACTAGTTACAGACTTTCACATGAAGATCATGATATGCGTGTCATGTAACATGACTACATCCCACGCTCATGATGCATTCGCGACCATTTCGTTAGCGTCACATATACGAAATTCTGTATTACGGTAGGTGAATAGATGACGAAGGTATGCGACTGGTGCAAACATGACAATCATGAGATTCGTGTCATGTAACAACATGGCTACATGCCACGCTCATGATGCACTGGCACCCGTTTACCTTATTTCACTTATACCAAATTTGGTATAACGGGACGTCAATGGATGACGAATGTATGAGACTGGTGCAAAGATGATTAACATGACATGTATGTCATGTAACAACATGAGTACATGCCACGTTCTTGATGCACTCGTGGCCATTTTGTTGGCGTCACATATACGAAATTTCGTATTAAGGTACGTGAATGGATGACATAGGTAAATGACACATTCAAACATGATAATCACGACATGCGTGTCATGTAACAACACGGCTACAGGCCACACTCATGAGGCGATCGCGGCAGTTTTGCTAGCTTCACCTATGCCCAATTTGGTATTACGTGACGTCAATGGATGACGAAGGTATGTGACTGGTGCAAACATAATAATCATGAGATGCGTGTCATGTGACAACATGACTAAATGCCGCAGTCAAGGTGCCAATACACTTCGACGTGACACGGCGCGCGTGTGCGCCGGCGTTGCCAAGCCAGTCGCCGGTCCGGCCATATATTCGCAGGTGCACCGCGCTGCGTTGCTTTGACGCATGCGAGTTTCAGCGCGTCCGGCGTCTCTCCGTCACGAAAAGAGGCAGACGCAGTGCTGTCTGGGTAGCGTAGTGGGTGTGAAACTCAGCGTGTCGCGTTTCGCGCAGGTTGGCGTTGGGCCGTGCCGACGGACGCTGGTCGCGCCGGTCATGCCTGGCGTTATACTATAGAGTTCTCACGTTTTGCTAACGCTGTGCCCAGCGTGCGCGCGCGTCAACGTTACGTTTGAGTATATTGAGCCCTTGATGATGCACTGACGGCCGTTTCGCTAGCTTCACATATACCAAATTCGGTGTTACGTGACTTCGGTGGATGACGAAGGAATATGACTTATTCAAACATGATGATGATGAGACGCGTCTCAATTTAGAACATGACAACATACCACGTCCAGGGAGTGCTCTCGGCCGTTTCGCTAGCTTTAGATACACTAAATTTGGCATCACGTGGCGTGAATAGATGATGAAGGTAAACGACACATCTAAACATGATAATCATGACACGGAAGTCATGTACGGCATAGTGTGCTTCAACCTCGTAACGTTTTGTTGATTTTAAAGTAACACATCAACCTTCATCATGCGTGCTTTGCATATAATCAATTCGCACTGTACAGGGAATTTGCATACCTTTTTTTTTTGCTCCCTTGACATCTATCTTCCAAATTCTCAACATTTGGTACTTTTAGGGGATTTCAGCTGTGTCTTACCCCCGTATTCAGAAACGCTACTTGACTTGAACTTTACTTGAAACCGCCTTCAATGCAGCGTGTACGCAACGCGTCTGTTTGTGCTGCCTTGGCACGACCTAAAGAAAGAGCGTTCGAAACGCATTTGTGCTGCATTGAAGTCGGTGGCAAATCAAGATGAAGCCAAGTTGCGTTTCTGAATACGTGGGTTAGACTCGCGCTCCGACGTCCGAGGTCCAGGTCGGGGCTGGTGTGACTGGAATGCTAAAGAACTTCAGCGTCTTGTGCACCAGTTATCATTGACTGATGTATATGACTATACGTATGGTGGGAAATATGTCACGTGGCATCGAGCAGTTGGTGCGATCGAGCATATGTAACCCCCGGTCTGATGGCCTTCATATGCAATGTCGAGGTGATGTCGCTGCCACCCATGCCCGTGTATACATAAGCAACCATCACTCAGTTGAGCTGACTCTACACCTGCCTCCCTCCAGGGTCGCCGATGGTTCAGAATCCATGGCATCTGGCTGGACGCATACTTCAAGACTTTCAGATGGCCAAGTCTTTGTCCCGAGCACTACAGGCATTACTTGTTGGCACAGATCTCAATGGCTGTGATCATCTGAAAGAACATGGCGTCTTCACGCTTAAGGGACGCAAGACGCTCACGTTTTATTGCGCAAATACGCATGTCCCAGCGAAACCTTTGTCCTTCTCCCATCATTCGTGCATGACAAGGAGACCTAGTGGACAGGTACTAACGTGTAATGTGCGACTCTTCGCTCTCACGTCAGCTTGGCGTGGTAGACGTGTACAGTGTGCGCACCCTGAGGTGCCCAGGAAGGCATGCCGGGCACTTATCTGTTCCGCCGGCTCGCTTGCACACACACTGCACCCTATAACTCCTGCCGCTTCTGGCTCACGTGACTACTAGGCTTTCACGCGCCACTTTGTATTTATGACCCAATCAGCTACTGGTGTAAGTACTGCCTCAGGGGAATATTTGCGCCCCCTCCTACAAGATTTACCCCGTTACTGCAACGCTGATTCTGACCTTCTCTGGTCACCACCATCGGATTCTGAAATGAAAGACGCCTTAGATGCAATGACAAAGGATTTAGCTCCTGGACCCGATGGCCCCCCTCTCGAGTTCTACATCGATTTCTGGCCCGTTGTATTTCCTTTTATATCACGTGTCATCGGGTGCTGTTTTTGCGATCTTTCCATCCTGCATTTTTTTTCCGTAGAGGGTGCAGTGATACAAAAAAGAATCCCACGTGTCCCGAAGACTGATACACAATCAGACTTCTCAATGTTGCTTGAAAACTCCTTGCTAACATTTTGGTACGCCACATCAGTCCGTCTCTTCCGTCACTCGTAGCTCTCCACCAAGTATGTTCCATTCCATTCATAGTAACACCTAGCTCACGCATAAAATAACGCAGTATACCACTGGACAATACACCCATGTGTTTCTTATTTTTATAACAGGAAATAGGCATTTCCTTAGATCAGAAAAGAGAATGTTCAACTTCGCTGAACATGCCTATTTATTCAACGTGTTACAAAGATTTGGTTTGCCTGACAAATCAATGCACCTTATTCATGATATGTATGCTAACTCTGAGAGTACCATTTTCCTTGATTCGCGTGAGAGCCGCCCATTGCGGGTAACACGAGTAGTACGTAAAGCTTGTCCTCTCCCCTCGTGCTATTCGTCGTATCATTAGAAATCTTTCTAAAGGCTGATGAACGATATGCACACATTCGTGGCCTATACGCCTCCCTGGTTGCTCTGAAGTAACGATTATACCGATGATATTACTCTGCGTATACACAACGAAGAGTCACTGCAGCACGTCCTGAATACCTTTTCCCACTTCAGTGATATTTTCGGTGCTCGTTCAAACTTGTCATAAAGCCAGTATTTTCTCATTGAAAACACTATCCGACGTCTTAGTGTCACTTTGGCTTTGCAGTGGTCCCCCACCATGGAGATATTAGGAGCCACATTGGGTATACAGGAAAGTATTTGGGCATCTGGTATACAAACTATAGCACAAAAGAAATAGATGTAGCTAAGCACTTTGATTTTTCTTTTTTAGAATGCCGGTACTTGTTGCGATCGCCCTATCTCGACTAATTTTGATGCTTGTGCCACACCGTCGAAACCCAACTCTTTGTTTCACAGAAAGTTCACAGTTCGTTCTTTTGGTCTGTTGGTAGGGAACTATTATCGCGCCCCACGTCAGCGCAACCGCGCAACCGACATGGCTTCGTGTTATCGGGCGTGACCTTCATGGCTTCCATCCTGCATGTCCCTCCGCACTTCATTGCGCGTTTTAAATAATGATGCAGACATTCGCACGTTACCACCTAGGTCCATCCATACGTGTGCTAGTGCCAGATCATCCTATCAATTGTGGTCCTCCCATCTACCGACTGTGTATCTTGCCCTCCTGGCCTTCCATCGCCACCTAAAGGCATGCCGTAAAGTCCACGTAGCCGAAGAGAAATCCACGTAGCCGAATAGAAATGGAAGCCTTTGCGCAGCCTTTGAAACCTAGACACCGACATGCTCTCATGCGTTGCCCGTGGAAGCAAATGCATGGCCGCAGCGGTGTTGCCAGATTATCTTCGTGATTTTGTTTGGCGGTAGAGCTGGGGCATGCTCCCCACTCGAGATCGGCTAGAACAATAGCAGGTAGTACGCATCTCCACTTGCCCCAACTGCGTCATGGTTGAGATCAACCGACATACGATGATCGACTGGGTAGTCCACGCTGGTTTTCGTGGACAACGTATTCAAGAGTTCGCGTTTGGTGGCTGGTTCCCACGGGGGCGTTTCGTGTCACTCCTAGTATTTGCCAGCCTGTTCAGCCCTTTTGGCGTTACCATTGAGAAGCCGTCACGAGGAGTGGCCGTCGACGTGCCTTCTGGCCAATATTGGGGCGTATGAAACGTGAGATGTTCGCGTTTCTCTCTGAAGAGCTCTTTTTTTTTGGGGGGGGGGGGGGGGGGGGGGGGGAAGGGCACTTCAGCTCCTGCGTCATTATTCATGCCCTTTTGTCAACGTTGAGCATGAACGGGTTCAACCTGTTTTTCAGCCGGCATGGTGCTAAGCCACACCGTCAGGTCTTTTCTCTTTGCCCTTTTGAACTGTGTTCGCCACTTTGGTACCTCGTGTCCTAGTGACTCTACCACGAAGTTGATGTACACGATGAAAGAGTAGGTGCACCTACCCGTCTACTCATTTGACCTATTCTCTATTGTGTCGATTGGAGTTCTACGCATTTGTTGTTATGCTGATCTGATGTTCGCTCTATGTGAAAATGTTAGCTTTTGCGGTTGGTAAATATGTCTCTGAACAATGATAAGTCACCCATGAAAAATTCTCTGTACATATATGTAACTAATTTTATCTAGATGGATACTGCAGCTCTCTGTCATTCAGAAACACAGATGACGCGCTCACGCACTTATCAACAGCAAGTTTGTAGATTTGTTTCTCTGAATAACAAAGAGCTTTGGTATCTGGACAGTGATAGGGGACCTTTCTGTGTGATTGTTGTTAGCGTGCACGCTCATACCATTTTATTGTTCGTGTTTTCATCGAACTGAAGTCAGTCGATAGTCCAACATCCTTCCCATCCCGGTCTCTTCTTGTCTCGGCTGTGTCTGCTTTTTTTTTTTTTTTGGTGCTGCCGGTATTCCCATCAAGACTATGTACCGACTTGCCAAACAAGGCACCCTAAAGAAGTACCCAAGTTGCCCATGCATCACCCGCCACGGTGATCTAGTGGTTAAGGCGCTCGACTGCTGACCCGCAGGTCACGGAATAATGTGAGAATGCCCGAGGCCCGCGTATATATGTATGTATGTATGTATATATATATATATATATATATATATATATATATATATATATATATATATATATATATATATATATATATAATGTGTGTTTGTGTGTGTGTGTGTGTGTGTGTGTGTGTGTGTGTGTGTGTGTGTGTGTGTGTGTGTACGTTAAAGAACTACGGGTGGGCAGAATTCCCAGAGCCTCTTGCAGTACGGTGTCTATAATAATCACATCGTGGTTTTGGGATGTTAAACCAAGGCAGAGACGGTCTACTTACGACAGGTAATAACCTGTCCATGAGATTGAACACTGAGCCTAACCATGAGATTGAAGTAACTAGAAGAAAGGGAATGGGGTGGAGCACCTTTGGCAAGCACTCTCAAATCATTACAGGTATAGATTGCCACTATCCCTCAAGAGGAAGGTATATAACAGCTGCATCTTGCGGTACTTAGCTACGGAGCAGAGGCTTGGAGACCTACAAAGGAGGTTCAGCTTAAATTGAGGATGACGCAGTGAGCAATGGAAAAAAAATGGTAGGTGTAACTTTAACAGACAAGAAGAGAGCAGAGTGGATCCGGAAAAAAAACCTAGGTTAAGGATATCATTGTTGAAATCAAGAAGAGGAAATGGACACGTGCCACGCATGTAGTGCCTAGACAGCATATCCACTCATCATGAAGGGTTACTAACTGGATTCCCAGAGAAGGCAAGCGGGTTAGGGGGAGACAGAAGGTTAGGTGGGCACATGAGATTAAGAAGTTTGCGGGTATAAAATGGCAGCAGCAAGCACAGGACCCAGTTGACTGGCGGAACATGGGAGAAACCTTTGTCCTGCAGTGGACGTAGTAAGGATGATGATGATGATGCTGCTGCTGATGATCATGATGATGATGATGATGATAACATGTCCGACGCACCTTCGAGGGCTGCATTACTGTACGCTCGCCAGCGTCAGGCTTCACGCGTACGATACCGCCGCCACCGCCGCCGCCATCGAAATGTGTGGCCCATAACAAGCTTCGATTGAAAACTAAATAAAGCGATAAAGGCATGCGCCAGTTTGTCGTGTATTCGAATCATTTCGTCGTGGCAGAGATTTCACCATCACGGGCATAATCCGCTTTCCGAGGTCTGGTCCAGGCTTACGACCTTGCCCAAGCGATCTCAAGTTATCCCTGTCTTGCGTCAGCCGATATTGCAAGGACCAAGGGATAAGTGTAACGTTATGGGGAATGAAATGACGACGGTATGGATTGCGAATCGGACTAGCGCGACCAGTAAGGTCGAGATTGGAAGTAAATGGGTTCATTTAATGCTCAGGAGAGATGGCACGTGTACCAAGACTGTGAGAGAAAGCTATTGCCTGTGGGGAAACGTTCTAAAAAAGAACATCTATTTTCACACCCTGGATACATCAGCGTCCGTGGCTTGGCGTTCTGTGACCAACCCTGGTATGTCCGAACAGAGTGTCGTAAGGATTTCGCTGGCTGACGTAAGGAACCAATAGATCAATCTGACGCGTCCAGCATAGATGGATGGGGCTGCTTTAACGTGCACGAATGGTATCGTAATGGTGGTGTGTTAGATGATCGTCACAGCAGTCGGATTCTCTGGATAGGAGAGTATAAAAAGAAACGACCTTGTTGCTTAAAGTGAGGCATCCATGAAAGAAGGTCATCGACGCCGTGATTGTCACACACACACACACACACACACACACACACACACACACACGCGCGCGCGCGCGCGCGCACACGCACACGCATATATATATATAGAATGACAATCACATCATAAGGCATGCACTATGTGATTGACTGCAAATATCAGTTTTGAACGCCTAGGGCTCTTTTCATGCGCATCTCAGTTTAATACTGGCCGCGATATGTGTCGACGGTCGGTTTGAGTTTTCTGTTTCAGGCATTGTCTAGCTTGTCACTAAGACAGAGTTTGCGGCTCGGGTTCAGTCTCGCCGACGCGAATGGGCAGGTATGTATATATCATTCCACCCCCACACCAATTTTATAGGGCCAATGGTAATTGTGGTATTAGCATGTGAAACCACAAAAGCTCCGTTTTACAACCCAAGTTCTACGTGAATATGGCTCCACGTATTTTTCGCAACAATAAAAACAGTGTCAGTTTAGGCCGATCCTAGGCATGAAGCGACTAAGCGTCGTCTCGTGGCAGAGGTAAGGCAGGCGTCAGGCACTTCGGCAATAAGAAAAATGTAAATAATAGTATTGTAATTAATAAATATAAAGATAATAATGTACACAAATGATGCAGAAAGAAGCCCGATATTAAATTGAAGCAAACCCTCGAAGTATTGCACATCTAAAAATGAGAAAGTGATCAACAATACAGTTACTAAATGATGAAGAAAATGCTCGAGTGTGTGATATGCTACAACTTGACTTGTCGTCGACCCTAGGTAGCGACAGAGCAGGTAGCGTTCGTTGCTCTCCTCTTTTGCATCCTTCCTCTCCCTTTCCTTTCCCACACCCTCACAGTCATCATCATCATAAGTCTGACTACGTCCACTGCAGGACAAAGACCTCTCCCATCTTCCGCCAGTAAACTGGGTCCTGTGTTCACTGCTGGTATTTTATACCCGCAAACTTCTTAATGTCGTCTGCGCACCTAACTTTCTGTCTCCCCCTAACCCGCTTGCCTTCTCTGGGAATTAAGTTAGTTACAATTAATGACTAACGGTTATCCTGCATACGCGCTACATTCCCGGCCCATGTCCATTTCCTCTTCTTGATCTCAACTATGACATCCTTAACCCCGGTTTGTTCCCTGATCCACTCTGCTCTCTTGCTGTCTCTAAAAGGTTACACCTACCATTTTGCCTCGCAGTACTGTACTATAACAAACCACACTATACTATAATCTATTATACTATACCCCCTTGAGTCACGAATTACGATGCGCTCTCAGATATGCGTCAAATTCTCATGGCATAATTCCAAGGAACTCAGTTAAACCGTTCAGAAGAATTTACTCTACAACCAGTGACCGTGTTACTGGAAGAACTATAAATACGGTTTTGCTATATTGAAACAGATTATGGAGAGAACAAAGCAATTTTATAGTTCAAACAGTACAGGTGTATGTCAGAAATAAAAAATCAAAAACAACCCTATTTCAGTTCCTCCAACACAAAGAGATGGTCCCGCAACTAAACCATTTAGAATCAACTTTTTTTTTTGTCGTCCGCAGAATTGGTACAGTCACTTGATACAGTTGCAAAAGGGCTCGAGTGTCGCTTCACATAAGTGTTACCCTACCTCTTATAAAAAAAGATAATGAATATAGGGCAACTACAATAGAAGTCATGGAAGCAGTAAAGTCAGTCACATATTCATTCCCGGGACCTAAAAATATCTTTACAGCAATTATAAAAATTATGTTTGATTTACTACCCAATGACGCCACTACCTTTCTAACTTTTTCTGTTAGAAATGCATGGGTCCACCCAGATTGTGAAGTTGCCAAAATAGTATCGCTGTTTAAAAAGCAGAGCGCTGGTTATGCCATATATAACATTCGGCCTAATACTTTGATTTCGGATCTCGTAAACCTAATAGAGCGATTGTTGTATAGACATCTTGAAGAATGAATTGAAGTAAATTATATTAGAAGCAAATTTTAGTAGGATTCAGGCCGGGCTGTTCGATATGGTGCGCTCGTGTTGGCTTAGAAAGTGGAATTATACTTGCTCGTCACAAAAACAAATACGCCGCCTTAATGGGCTTTGATATTTATAAGGCGTATGACAGCGTAAAACACACCATAAGGATTAGTAGACTTCGAAGCGTCAAGGCTTTCGAGTATATAAATGTAAGGGTACAAATTTTTCAAATCAGGTGAACATTTCATTTCTCGCAGAATGACGCAGTTTCTTAATACCATCAAGCAAGGGGAGTTTATCAAGGGTCAGTTCTCTCGCCCATTTTATTTAATATATTGCTCAGCTCAATTCCTCTGCATAGCGGTGTGCAAGTGTACGTGCACACATACGACATCGCTTTCTGTGCTACTTCCAACGATATGCATTTTTGTCTCGCTTTCTCCTGTTTATTTTTTCTTTATTTTGGTTCATAAATTCTACGGCCACAGGCCTTGTGGCCGATCCCCAGTGGTGGGTTGTGCCATTCTTGCAGAAATCATCATCATCATCATCATCAAGAGGAAATTCTTGTGTGTCTGTGCATGTTCTGTTCTGTTGAACCGTTATTTATGAACACGGTTTGTGTTAACAAATTCCTCTATTCAGCCAGTTTCCCTAGGTGATAAAGAAAAAAAGAGCAAGTTTCTAGACACGCGGTGATGCCCGCAATATGATACAAAGCGCATGCAAACGATGAAACGACGAAGAAAAGGATGCCGCTCACTTGACGGGGTGAGTCGAGATTGGGCGGACGCGCACAATCTAGACCTGACTAGAACAAAATTGCCTGAAGCAGTGAATGCGTCGGCCAGCGAGAAAAGGCAGCAACAACGAATGTCTCGTCTCACGATGTGGAACAACAGCGGCTCAAACGGCCCTGGTCTCGGCCAAGCCGCATCGAACCCGGTGGCGTTGGCGGCAGCTGCAGCGAACGAGTGGGACCCCATGGCTCACAGAACCTCCCTGTCCTTCCTCATTTATTCCTCTTCCTCCTCCTCCATGGCTCACGATGAAGAGGTACCGTCCGCTGAGTGTCTCGAGCGGGTCAAGCGCGAGCTCGCAGACCTCGAAGCCGAACCCCTGCCATGTGCCTTCGTGTCTGCCGACCCCAAGGACGTCACCAAGATCAATGCGCTAATCGTTGGCCCCGAGGGCACGCCGTTCTCGGGCGGCTTCTTCTACGTCCTCCTCAAGTATCCCCCCGACTACCCCACCAGCCCACCGAGGGCGCGCCCCCTGACGACCGATGCCGTCCGGGTCAAGTTCAGTCCCAACCTGCACAAGAACGGCAAGATGTGCCTGAGCATCTTGGGCACCGGGCCGGGGCCGTCCTGGAACAACGCGTACGGGGTCGCGAGTGTCCTGCTCACCGTGCAGTCGCTGATGACCGAGAGTCCGTACCACGACGAGCCTGGCTACGAGGTGCAGAACCAGTCACGCAAGCTGTCCCGCTACGACTCCATTATCCAGCACGAGGCAATCCGGGTGGCGGTGTGCGACCAGGTGGACGCCTGCCTGCGTGGCACGTCCTCGCTGCCGGAGCCCTTCTGGCAGCAGTTGCTTCAAGGCTTCCTCAAGTTCTACGACAAATACGAAGTGGCCGTCAAGCCGTAAATGCACCTGTCGGGCTCCGACATGAACGACCAGTACGTGGAGTGGCGCGGCACCTTCCAGTACGCGACGCTGCTGACGCGCTTGCAGAGTCTCAAGGCACAGGCGGACAAAAGGAACGAAGTGGTGGCCACCAGATTGGCCTAAAATAATCAGGCACCGACCAACTAAGCGTTCCCGAGTACCCAGGCTCGGTGGGCAATCTACCGTATGGCACCAGTTTGGGATACCATATTTACGCACAAGCGGTCAATTTGATTCTCTAGCAAGAGTAGCGAGAATCTTTTTCCTTTTATTGGTTGCATCGTCAGGCATCCGTGCGCTATAGTGTGATTTCGTGCTGCTTTCCGAAATAAAGGTATCAACACTTATGCGTTATTATTGTCTAGCCAGTTGTTGTTTAACAAGAGGCTTCATCGAAAGACAAGCGGCCTTGTGTAACAATAGCTACATCATTAACTTCTCAGAGGTAGTCCACTTTATTTATTAGCGATGCCAGTTTGGTCAATAGCACCGAAACTTAGGCCTACTGGCTAGTGCTTATGGGCCGACTCAGGATCGCTGCGTAAAATCCAGCGGGTATTGAAGAGTGCGTTTTACTTTATTTCGATTCATTTAAATTTGTGCTGCCTAATAATATAAAAGGGAATTTTGGCTTGCTTGTTAGCCATTTACGACCCCATGCCTGAAACTTGATTAATCAAGTAGTATAGATTGGACGTCTACGTCCAACTTGCTTTAAAAAACTTTCTTGGACTAGGCGGAAGTTGGGTATGTACATTATTGTTAGCTGTTGATTCCCGGTGAAAACATTCATATTCACACTTCATTCTATTGCGTTAAAGTAATATGTTTAAGAGCAGCTCATATCAAGTACACACTTTCGTTTGAGCAGAAGGGAAAGATCAGAGTTGACTTGCGATGCTGATGCCCATTCACCTGTATGGGTTGCAGACTATACGTGACAGGGTTAATGCTTATCGCTCTCTTGAAGCATTCCTTTTGATTTCACGACATATGGTACACTTAGGGGACTTGAATTGCGAAAGTGGCAATCTTATATTCTTGGTATTGATAGGGGCCTGAAAACGAGGCACTTGTCCCCTTTTGCACTCCTCAGTCACAACAACACTTGCCAACCACCACCCCTCTCCCAAGCTACGCTACACTACCTCTACCAGAGCAGCGATTAAGTACTGCTTTGCACAACCCAATAAGACAAAACTGTGTTATTGGCCATTACGCCATCTACCCCCCTTGTGGATATGACCCAATTTTCTTAGGTGAAAAAACACAAAGATTCTTGTCATCTATATTTTCAGTCTCCTTTAACTTCATAAGTTCGTACCTTACAAATCCTGCCGCCGGGTTCCGAAACATCCCCCTTTGTAGTTGAGCGCCACCAGGAAGAGTAAAGCATCATCATCATAAGCAGAAGCAGCAGCAGCAGCACCAGTACGCCACGAAGCAGGGAGTATGCACACGATGAAACGACGATGAAGAAGATGTCGTTCACTTGATAGGGTAGGTTGGAGTTGGGCAGAGGCGCACGATTCAGTCCAGACAAGAAGAAAATTGCTTAAACCAGTGAATGCGTCGGCCAGCGAAAAAAAGCAGCCGCAACGACTGCCTCGTCTCACGATGTCGAACAACGACGGCTCAAACGGCACTGCTCTCGGCCAAGGCGCATCGAACCCGGTGGCGCTGGCGGTAGCGGCAGCGAACGAGTGGGACCCCATGGCCCACGATGATGAGGTACCATCCACCGAGTGTCTCGAGCGGGTCAAGCGCGAGCTCGCAGACCTCGAAGCCGAACCCCTGCCATGTGCCTTCGTGTCTGCCGACCCCAAGGACGTCACCAAGATCAATGCGCTAATCGTTGGCCCCGAGGGCACGCCGTTCTCGGGCGGCTTCTTCTACGTCCTCCTCAAGTGTCCCCCCGACTACCCCACCATCCCGCCGAGGGCGCGCCTCATGACGACCGATGCCGGCCGGGTCAAGTTCAGTCCCAACCTGCACGAGAACGGCAAGATGTGCCTGAGCATCCTGGGCACCGGGCCAGGGCCGTCCTGGAACAACGCGTACGGGGTCGCGGGCGTCCTGCTCACCGTGCAGTCGCTGATGACCAAGAGTCCGTACCACGACGAGCCTGGCTACGAGGTGCAGAACCAGTCACGCAAGCTGTCCCGCTACGACTCCATTATCCAGCACGAGACAATCCGGGTGGCGGTGTGCGACCAGGTGGACGCCTGCCTGCGTGGCACGTCCTCACTGCCGGAGCCCTTCTGGGAGCAGCTGTTTCAAAGCTTCCCCAAGTTCTACGACAAGTACGAGGAGGCGGTCAAGTCACAGATGCACCTGTCGGGCTCCCAGATGAACGATCCGTACGGGGAGTGGCGCGGCACCTTCCAGTACGCGACGCTGCTGACGCGCTTGCAGAGTCTCAAGGCCCAGGTGGACAAAAGGAACGAAGCGGTGGCTGCCAAACAGGCAGATAATCAGTTGGCACATAATGAGTCGTCGAACAGCTGAGTGTTACCGAGAAGCCTCGTTGGACGGACAACCTCGCCGTATCACATATTTCGAGATACTAAATTTACGCACCCATCGTCAATAGCAATGAATTAATTTGCACTGGTCGAGGTTTTTTTGTTGTTGTTGTACTAGAGTAGCATGAGTCGTCTTCGTTCTATAACAAGGTTTCATGCTAGACTATAAAATTAAAGCTATTAATATTTATGCGTTACTTTTCTCTCGCAACCTGTAGTTAAACGAGAGGTTTTGCTGTGCGACCAGTAGCTTCGCGTATATATAGCGATAGTTTTAACTTTCCGGCGTTAGCCCTTTTTTTTCATTGGCAACGCTAGTCTGGTGAAAAACAAAACTTTGCCCCGTAGCTAGCGGTTATACGTTAACTAGCCAGATTGCTGTGACGGTTCGCCTTGATGTTCCGATCTTCAAGAAAGCATATTTTCGTTTGTGCCAACTAAATTGAATTAGTACGGTTCATTTGCATAAATTACATTGTGTTTGTCATCCACTGACGACATGGTAAGCCTAAGTCTTTGATGTCGCTGAATAGCTTCGAGCTTAGTGTCAAGCTTTTTTCTTTTTTTTTTTTAGGGGCAAAGCTCTTTACGCCGTCGGTCGCCCGTCCCATGTCGTCGTCGTAGCCAGTTGCATTGCATTGCATGTCAATAAAAACGGTGTCACAGCATATCCACGGAGTGAATGATGATGAGTGGGGCTAAGCGTCCGTCCGTCCGTGCACCCACTTTGAGTCGTCTTCCCTCGTACTTCTGAATGATGTTGAGCTTCCACATCAGTGGACGAGGCACTAACGTATGCCAATTCCTCGATAGTCTTACACACGCACATGCGTATTACCACGAGGACAGGCTGCGGAGAGCTTCGCCCCACTCGTTATCACTCACCTCGTGGATATGCTGTGATTTTTTTTAATTTTCATGGACAAGTCGGAAGATTCGTCCCGTAGTGTAGGCAGTGTACTCGCGAGAAAAACGTACGCATTCACAGCATATTTTCTTGGGTCCAAGTATCGTGGTTGCTTATGAGGGCACCACACTTCACGAATGGACTTTCACTTTAGCTGGAAGTAAGGGACGTTTGCCTGTGATGCCAATGCGCATTCGCGTGCAAAAGAACTTATTGCATACGGGTAACTTGGTTAATGTTTAGCATTGCCATATGTTTTTCTAAATATAAAAATTTTGAAACAATACAAATATAAGTGCTTTGTAATGGATGGGATTTTAATCTACCCAAACGCATCTTTTACGCCACACTACTCGTCTTAAAGTGACTCTCCGCAATATTATATACCTGCATACAGTTTTTTTTTCTCTTGAAATGGTCTCGGTATCAGCTGTGATACTGGAAACTTTGTTAATGTTTACCATCCTGATATAATTTCTCAATGTCTAGATCTTCGCTATGTTGTCTTCCTTTGTGGAGCAATGAAAAAGAATGCAAGTGTTGGTTTGACTCGGCTGAACACTTCAATACATCGCAGAATCGCTGAAAAGTGGGCTAGTTATCCCCTTCACACAAGCATTATGATGCTCTGTCAAAAACACGTCAGACTTTGCTGGGCGTAATTTCAAGGCACTCAGCATTACACTCCAACAACAACAACAAAAAGAATGATTTCGTTTCAGTAATTAATATTAATTAGTTTCAGTAAATAACATTAATAAGTGTGCAACTAATCTTATTATGCTGCTACCAGCCAACTTCAATACTAGCATAAAAAGAATCAACTGTTAGGCTTGAAATGCCTGCGCAGTTTCCTTTCGATATGAATTATGACAGACTTTCTTTCTAGCACAAGCAAACAAAAAAAAGAAAACGCAGACGACAGTATAAATGCATAAGGCAAGCGCCCGGGCTTCTATGTCCGGGGTTCATGACGTTCATTTCCGTATTGTCCACGCATATACGTCTTGAAACTGTATTCCTTTGGTCAAAATGGGGAAGGGGCAGAAGAGCGTGAACGCGGCATTTGGCTCAAGTGGCCTTCTACGCTTGTTCAAGGTGTTCAAAGCTACGGCACCGCCAACGCAGCTTTCACCGTCTCTACCACTGTGAGTGTGCCGTGAAACGTGGACGTAGCCAGAAATAGCTTGAAAAAAAAAAAAGGGGGGGGGGAGCGCGGACGAAGTTCAACCACTCATTTACGTGCGAGTCTCTGTATGCATCCAGGTATTCACATGCATAATTTGGAATAATAAAGAACGCTTCAGGGTAGCAAGCGATAACCTTGTTGGGTCTCGTCCGCATCGCCTTGTCGTTTGCAAGTCGCTTCTCAAAGTCTCAAAGTGCCGCAGTAAAAGCAACGTTTGTAAGTGATAAATTGGACGTGTCGAACGATTCTAGAAGGCCTCGTGTAAGTACAGCTCCGAAATGCCCATTGCCCTTTGGGTGAACATTCTGTGATTTAGGGAAGTAACCGCGACTCGTTGACATGATAGCACAGCGGCTTTGGGGATGCTGTTGCTGATGACCTTGATTAATTATGCATGAGTGCTTTGTTATGTGTGGGTCTTTAAATCACTCACTAATGGTGTGATTTACATGCAGTGATATGCGGTGTGGTTCTGTGCTTCTACCAGGCTACATGACCTGTCTTAAGGAAAAGCCTCACTTGTATAGGGCTTTTGTTTCGAAATGGTCTTGCAATCAGCTATGATTCTGCTTAAGCATGATTTAACGCATCCAAGCGCACACAGAAGAAGACAACTAGCCCCAGTTATCGATTGGCATGCTGGTTAAGGTTTAAGTGACGCAAAGGCGCTCACTATGCTGACAGCAGCCCAGTCACGCCAGCACACTGCATTCGCAACTTTCACAGATGGTGGCGTCGCCACACGGCGTCCGTTGTAACTGTTGTTTTAGGGATGCCCACGCAGCCATCCCATGCCATCGTTCAGTCGGCCTCACTTTTGCAGTTCGCTGGTGCTTTACATTTTGTCGCTGTCAATTTCTACTACCGTTATTCTGAAGTCGGACAGGTACTGAGCCGTATGATTCACTCTTTATTGTTTGCTTGCTGAGCTAGAAGAATCACGAAATATGTTGGATGCCGCTGTGCAGACGCCGTGCAGTCAAAGGTGAGGTTTCCTGCTTTGCACGAGTGCGGCTGCTCGATCTTCCCCGGCCGTGGCACGAGCAGCGTTCACAAAGCTGTACGTGCATTCCTTCCCACCACGGTAGACGATGTGCCCGGCGTTCCGAACTTCTTTTCCTTCAATATACACCGCGCACGCGTTTCTCTACACGCAGTGTGAGATGTAATACATGCTAGAGTCAATCACTTTCTGAGCAAAACCTTGACAACACGGTGGCTGCAACCGAAAATACTACGCATTTTGAAGTGACGGGCACACTGGCGGCGGCTGCTGGCGCGCCGGCGGCACGATCCCCCAAACGACAGCCATGTTGGGCTTGCACTAGTGCCCTCTCTAGGCGGTGAAAGTTGCGAATAAAAAAGAAAGTATGCAGGGGTGATGACGCGCGAGGAGAACATGTGTGAAACTGCATGACGGAAGAGTAAGATCTCGCCACGTGAATTGGGCGACGGGTAGGTATATAAAGTAAGGGCCCACTCATTCGTGCTCGGGCATAATTATCATCACCAGCACTAACACTATCACCCATAGAGTTTCCTGAACTTAACTAGAGGGACTCTAGAGGGACTCAAGCGCTGTGATCGTTCAGCCCCCATGGTAATGGTGCGTAGTACACAAATTCGCCTATAGCTTGCGGGCTTCGAACGCACTTGTGGGTCTGTTTATTGCAGTAGTCTGGTTTTGTTTCGGATAAAAGAACGGACAGTTATGAACTTCGCTACACTATTGGAATCGGAGAGCCTAAAAGGTCAAGGTGGTGAAGCGCAACTGCTGAACATTTTCTGATTGCTGTCTCGTGACAAAGAGGATTCAGGCCACGCGGAGCCAAGTGGAGCGGGAAGGATGAAGGCTAGACGAATTTGTGTACTACTCATCATTCCCATGCTGGCTGTGGCGCCGTGCGTTGTAGTTCCGATAGAAGATATATAGCGCCCGAGTTCCCTCTATGGTATATACAGGGAAGTATATGCCATCATGGTTTTCGGGTACAAATTGGCAGCAGCAAGCACAGGGCCGAGTTAACTGGCGGAGCATGGGAGAATCTTTTGTCCTGCAGCGGACGTAGTCAGGATGATGATGATGATGATGATAATGGTGGTGGCATGCCATCAACAGAGCGTGTATCTGCACACATGGCTGCACAGGTGCACGCGTTGAATTACGAATGAGTAGTAGTGGGTAGTTCGCCAATTCGGAAAAGCGAAAATTGGGGCACCTCCCGACTCTTTCTCATCTTTTCATGAGAAAGAAATACATCTTGCCTCCTGCCCGCACATCTCACCGCACCACTCACTCCTTTCATGCCGGCCGGCCACGCGCCCGTACCACGACACTTTCCGCCTCCTTCTTTTTTCGTGCAGCTTCCGACTGGAGTGGCCTTTCCACTGATCTCGCCACCATAATGTGCCACTCAACATTTACACAAAATGTCACTCGTTTCTTTTCAATTTGCATACATTACATTGTTCCTTTTTGTGCCACTGGTTCTCACTTTGTCTTCTTTTTTTTTTTGGCAAGGTGTTACGCCTGTAATATGCATACTGATCCTGCACATGTATTATTTTATTTCTGTATTGGTTACCCTTGTTCATACTTGTACCCATCCTGCATATGTATTACATTTGTTGTATGTTTCCCACCCCTTATGTAATACCCCCTCTAGGGGGTCTTCAAGGTAATAAAGTGAAGTGAAGTGAAGTGAAGAAAGAAGCTTCGGATGAAGTGAAAATCTATAGCTGTACGTTTTTTTTTGTGGCTCTGTTCTTGTGATACCGAAGCATCGTCAGCAGAGCCGAGCATTTGCACTAAAATCAACATCATCATCACCATCATCATCATCATTATATAATCATCTATAGCCTGACTACGTCCACTGCAGGACAAAGGACCCTCCTATGTTCCACCAGTTAACTCTGTCATCTAAGATAAAGAAATAAAAAAGAACTTTCTTTTCATATATGCCTCTACGACAGATTCTCTTTCAGGGGCCTTCAATACGTGGCCCGCTGCCCGCACATGATGGTGTTCAGCCCGTGTGTGTGTTTTTTTTCCTTAATTATCTCCGTGAGCCAGACATGCATGACTGGTCTAAAGCATTGTTCTTTCGTGAGTTACCCTGCGTGTTATAAGATAAATAAAGATAACTGTGTAAAACAAAATCAATAATTTCGTATCCGCGTCCTGGTTTCAGTCATTTTTGGCGGTC
Organism: Rhipicephalus microplus; assembly: GCF_013339725.1. Taxonomy (NCBI): domain Eukaryota; kingdom Metazoa; phylum Arthropoda; class Arachnida; order Ixodida; family Ixodidae; genus Rhipicephalus; species Rhipicephalus microplus. The sequence continues at coordinate 122,868,740 of NC_051165.1, forward strand.
AATATAGACTTTTTGTTGAAATCCCGCGCCTAAATCACCTTCGAAAATGAAATGACACGCATTTATGATGTCAGAAAGGTTTTCCTTCAAGTGGAAACGTGTGTTGACTATCTTCACTAATTTGAGTTGTAGAAACAGTAGAAAATAAAACAAGTAGGAATTGCATCGCAGAAACCTGTTGCACATAGAGTTACTGTATATTGCTTCAGTTGCCGTGACTCTAATTAGAAGGAGCTTGTTACGGCCCTTGCCAAATGTTCTCTCAGCCACGTGCTTCTTTTTATTTGCCTTCGGCAGAGCGCGAAACATAGTCCTAAGAGCTTACTCAGTTTACCCAAGTTTATTTAAGTTTACCTAATGTCTGATCCAAATGTTCCTCCCAGGCCTCAAATCTTGCATCAAGGTCACTTTAGCTTTTTAACGTGAAAGTTTTTTATGCCTGGGTTCACCACGGCTCCGCTGGCGTATTTCCGTCACGGATATGACGCGATGAAGTATATTTTAACAGATTTCAAAGGAAAAAAAACGAGAAAAAAAGTACTTATCGCAGGTCGTCCAACCAGCAACTTCTTCATCTACAAAGCATACCACTACGCCCCAAAGCGTACGTTGGAAAGAATGCTAACGGCAAAATATTTATATGCACCATATATTTTAAGAGCTTTGTTTTACTCATCACGCCATAATGACAAATCAGAGTCTAGATGATTTTGTATTTGCATATCTTTGACAGTTGACTTGGTCGCCTTATTTCAGGGACGCTCACGCATCAGCTGATCAAGTTCCGGGCAGTGAGTGGATTTCTCATGGCGCAGACCTACCTGTCCACGGTTTTACTCTTCTCGGGCTTCTACCTCGTCATCTACAGGCTCAACGTAAGTGCCCAAACTGCGAACAAGTAATCTCCGCAACCTGTTCAATGTGGCTCGTTCAATATGCTGCGGGCTTTCCTACTGTTATTGTTAGCAAACGACAGCTTGCCGCTGTCCCCGAGTTTGTCCTCTTCATGCACGCATTGCGATGCGGTGTCTTTGAATATGTCAACTTCACATACCACAGTTCCGTGGCACTCTATATATTGCATTCTAATGCCAAAACGAAGAAGCCGGCTATGTTGCGTGAGCTGCTGTAATTAGTCTTAATTACCACGTAATTAAACACTTAATTATTCGGCAGTCAGTCAGACTCTCCTTTCACACAAAAGGATGAATCCACACACTTCATATGTGTGCGCAGTCACTTATCGGTTGCGTGCGTTTCGAAAAAGAGAAAAGAAAAGTTAACATTTTAATGTTGGTTCTGGAACGCACCACGTCAAACGATCCGTTGAACATCGTGTATATTGCATTGAGTAAAGTAATCGGTCACAGGCATACTCGGCACGCCGAGATTAAGTCAAGAAGAAGGTTCTATTTGTCTAATGGGCCTTGCTGTCTTTTGGCCACAAGTGGACACTACTATATTATAGCATAAACAAGTTGCATACACAAACGCAGCCACAACCATATAAGGAAATATAGCACTCCAGCTCGCCTTTGTTTTTTTAGCACACGCAAAATAGTGCACTTATGCAGTTCCCTGCAAGAAACCATTGCATGCAGGCCTCCCATAGCATAAGATTAGACAGTACAGAACCGTTGCCACGTTTTTAGTTCGCTTATTCGCAGCATGTTTCATCGTGGCTGTATTGTAGTAACAGTGTGACATTTGCAGGAAGAGACAATATGGAGAGCAAAGAGCGTTCGCTGTGAAGTGAATTTATCAAAGGTGCTATGACGGCTTTTATACAGGGTGCAAGAACAATGCTCATAAGCGACGACACGTGTGACCATGAAAAATATTCTTAACTCGGAAAATGATACTCTTTCTCTCGGAAAGGAGAAGTGGAGGTGTGCTGGTGCATTGATCCGTGGCCTTTCTGATAAAAAGATCTTCTATAACCTCTTTTATTATTCTTCGTTCTTACTTTCTTTTAAAAACCGTGTTTTATGGAACAGAGGACGGTACTTACATTTGCACTATACAGCCATTCCTAATATTGTAAGCATGCTGTCTTGCTCGGTCATTGAAGCATTGCCCACTTTGTCCTATGTATATCTTTTCATATGTCAACGGTTTCTCAAACACAACATCAGATTGATATTCAGTAAACGTATTCGCGTGACGAATATTGCATGATCGACTGTTCCTGTTGCTGTTTGACGCACACACACACACAGTTTCGAAATCTTGCAAGGGATGAAAAACAACAAATTGATATCATATGTGGTCGCTATTTTCTTTAAATTGTGTGATACTCTATGTACATACGGTATCACGTGCAAAAGTATTTGGTCGTGTTGTTTTTCTTTTGGTCCTGTTTTTTTTCAACTTTTACTTTCTGCAGGACAGTTCCGCAATCGAGTATGATGATGATGTTGGAATATCCAGCATCATTTAGTATTTTAATCTGGTCTGATAGACTGACCGCACCCTTGTGCACACATCACTTCTGAAGCACATCACTTCGAGCAGCCTGAATACACTCTTCCTACAATTGTCGCGCTGTTACTACAACACGAACACGCTTATTCATGACGCAGTTAGTAGTCTTGCAAATGTTTTAAATGTAGATTTATGCATTTTGTGTGAAAGAATATTGCGAAAGTGGCCAATGGTGTTTGTACGAGTGCAGATCAAGTTTTCGAGTGTGCTACTTTGCGTCTCTTCCAGCGCGTTCACGGTAGCGGTGACGTGCATATGATCATTGTTTTCTTTGTTCTTGTCTTCGCTGATGCAGAGAAAATGGATATTTATCTTCCGCTTAAGAAATCATTGCCTTTCGTATAATTATCTCTCTAATCTGTCTATCTATCTATCTATCTATCTATCTATCTATCTATCTATCTATCTATGTATCAATCTATCTATCTATATCTATCTATTTATCCGTCTGTCCGTCTGTCTGTCTGTCTGTCTGTCTGTCTTTCTTTCTTTCTTTCTTTCTTCTCTCTTTCTTTCTTTCTTTCTTCTTTCTTTCTTTGTACGAAAGGTGCAGTTGCGTGAGGCCCGGAAGAAGATTGTCTTCCGAATTACGCCTATGCTAACTCATCTATGTTATACGCAATGGGAATAGCTAGTGTGCTTCTTGTCCTAAATACCCATTTCGCGACGTCAAATTCATTGTCTAGCAGTTAAGGTTTCCACTTCTATTTTACTCCAAATTTTTGTTTACTTATTGAGAAGCTATGCTTTTCCGCAAGACCCTTATAAAAGTGTTTTTTCATTATTATTTAGAATTATAGGCGTTCACGTGCCATCATATCTTATCTGATTCCGGTCAGTGACAAAAAGAAGAAAATTCGCAACGAGGAAATTATGCGCAACGAACGACTTGTTCGCTTTTTGATATGAAAAAAAATGTAGTGTGGCGTCAGGTCGTTGTCGCCAGCGGCTGGGAAAAGAACTAACCCACCCCATTTCCCGTACCTCAGCTGCTTTCTCAAGTTCGACGGAAAGCGCCATCGACTCCATTCAACTTTGCATCACCATAACTGCCAAGTCATCAGACCTAACCTGCAAGCTTACCGTGCTCTATGAAGCATGAGCGGTGCGAGAACACCGCGAAATAGTATGATGGTGCTGACGGGAAACATACCTCTGGGTGTAGATGAGCAACGCACGTGTGTACGCACTTTCCTATTCTTTCCTTTTTTTTTTTTAGACTCATGCGTCTCCTTTTGGCGGGTGTGCGATGTAACGAAGCCTGCCGTTTCTGCGAATGGAGAGGAAGAGTTTGGTTTAAGCGTTTTTCAATGCAGCAATACTAATCCTAGTGAGAAGCTGAAAAAAAAAGAAGGGGAGAATGTACTGAGAATGCGTTGCATATGTAAATCAGTGTGCGCATTTGTCGCACGCACAAGGAAATGGTACTGCATTACACGACACTTTGACAGAAGATCATCAGTACCGACATCCCTCCAATGGCTTTTAACACCGAAAATTTCACTTACGACAAATAATGTGCTCTATTACGCTTATTTGCGCGTTGTCGTTTTTTTTTTCAGCTCTGTATGAAGTAAAGGCAGGTTGATATGATAGGCAAAGAGTGAAATGACGCGGTAACGCCAGTATTTGTGCATGTGCACGTGTGTTCGTGTCGTGGCGAATCCACCTCTTAGTTAAAATAGAATATTGAGCTAGTGCATGGATTTGTGCTTGTAAGTGTCTGTTCTTCCCTAATTTTAGATGATATACGTATGGAGTTCAGGCGACGTGCAAAGCGCAACCAACGTGACTCCACAAAAGATGGTGTTGGGGAGGAAAAATAAAGCTCCTTTTATCATTATGTTTGACAGTGAAATTCAGTTACGAGCATTGCACCTGTCCAGTCTACTCCTTTTCCTTGTCGTGCGAGAATCGCGAAAAGCACGCTTCACATGTGTTAACCTGTTAGGCTCATCTGAGCTTACGAGAGATGTGATAAGCCTAGTAGGTTCATACTTGCAAAATGTGCTTTTTTGTGCAAGGAAACTTACTGAAGTTATTGGATTGGCAAGGTGGTTCATTGCGCGCAAATTTTTGATACTAAAGCACTGCTACTTTACTTAAAGTCGGCAAACCTGAGCGACCGCCTGTAGACTGTGTGTGCTCCCCGAGTGTGCTCGTGATTCTGTGTACCTTCTCATCTCTCTGCAACCTTTTTTCTCCCCTTCATTCCTTCCCCAGTGCAGGGTAGCAAACCGGATGTGCGTCTGGTTAACCTCCCTGCCTTTCCTTGCATATTTATCTCTCTCTCTCTCTCTTGATACCGGGAGGTGTGAGTACCATTATAAGAAACAGTGCTGAGAACCTATTCAAAGGAAATACACTGTCCTTTTGTAGGCTTATTTATTTTTATTTTGTCGTCTTCTCTTTAGTGCCGTTGCGTCTATGGCAGGTGCACTCATCGAAAAAGGAGGGGAAGAAGAAAAAGAGAAGCGCGGAGAGAAGAATTTTACCCAAGAGCACCATACCCCCATCCGTTGGTTTCCCTTCAATGTAAAAGAATGTCGATAGCCTTCACGCTTTTTTTTTTCCTGCGTAATTTGACGCTGGAGTGAGGCCTTCTGGGTTGAAAACTCTCTCGGCCTGAGAGGCCCCTGGTGGTGATGCGCGCCGCCTTCCTATGCGAAAGGGGCCTGAAAATTATAGATTCATGATCGAGGAAATGGAATTCGCGCGCTGATAGCCGTTTGGCCTCACCGCTAAACGCGCGGGAAGAGGGCTCAGTTGATGGTGCGACGCATACCGCGAGATGTTTGAGATAGGACGAAAACGTCGAGGATCTTTCGAGTGGTTCTATCGACTGTGCTTTTGTTTTGCCTTTTCGCTAGTCAGCGCTTCATTTCCGTGTTTTTAAGACCGTCTTTCTTTCTCGTATTTGTTCAGTTCTTTAGCATTCTGTTGCACATTCCCCGTTTAAGGGCTCAACCGTTATGCTTGCATCTCTGGGATGCGTCGTCTCTCGGAGCGACCTTCTTGTTTTTTTTTGTTTTTTTTTTACGAAGCAGTTTTAAAATGCGAGCTGTTTCGAAACCCATCCGATGTGATACTCGAAGAGATGACTCTCGGGGTGGGGCCATAACCGACAAAGCAGACTCGGAATTTCGTTAAAGGCGTATTCGGAAATGTGGAAATTGTTGCGGTTTTCGGAATTCGGCACTGATTTTTTTTTCTCCTTTTCGTAGCATCGTCTTTCACTTTGGTTTTCCATTTTCAATAGGGTGCCACTACAACGTGGCTTGGAGCGTGAGTGGGTTTGCACACATGCCTCGTAACTCGCCTCTGATAAATATTCTTGACCGAGATTTGTAGAGGTAAATTATTAGCAAGCATTCTGCTGAAAATGGGCAGACTAGATTCACGGATAAATTGAGTTTTCTAAGCCACACGCACATCATGCTGAACCAGTGCCTTGTTATTACGGCACTTTAAAAAAAAGGCTGCATAAGTTAACTGGTACACACGTTTTGCTTGCAATGGCAAAATGGTTTAGAACATTCTGAGTAGCTCTTGGTGACGCACGCATTTTTCCAAGAGGAGGGGGAGGGTTAGTTGATTCAAGTCTGTTTTATTTAGTTCCTTTGCATACATAGTAACATTGTTAGAGGTATGTGTTCCACTCCGAGGTCCCGTTGTTATGAGAACTTACGGGGTAATGTCTCAATATTAAAACACGTGCATCTTAATTGTCGAGCGCTGCATTGAAGAAGAATATATTCATAAAAACGTTCCAGTAAAGCTAGGGAAAATGCAAGATTTCAAAAATGGAAGCATAAAATGAATGATAAAGGTAGGCGTGTTTTGTTCTTTTTTATAGGCTTTGGTTTTATTTGTATCTCTCCCTTGCTTACTTTTTCATTCGGGTAATTGTAAGCCTGCGTTTTTCATGAAATACATGGTCTGAGTATTCGTATGCAATTCAGGTTCAAATATTATCGCTAACTGCTGATGGCAGGCCGCACAGTTTAAGGGACCCTACAACACTTTCTTAAGTAGCCATGGAATGAATTCAATGACCGAGCATATTGCGTCCTGAATTAACCATCGCAAAAATGTTGATAATTTGTCCACTACGGGCGGAGTTCCCGACGAAAGCGCTGGAATCTAAACAGGAAGGGTTGGTACGGGGGAAGAAAGTGCACCACGCGCGTTTCGTATCTTTATCACCTTCTCTATTTCTCTCTCTCTCTCTCTCTCTCTCTCTCTCTCTCTCTTAAACGCGCAGCTTTTCTGTGTGATAGCGCGCACACGCACGGACAGGTCGGCCTCAGTAATGACCGAGTGTGCCATGCTCAAATCAGCCAATGGCGGATACTTGGCATGTGACGCGGAAAGTTCCGAGTCTGCAGCATCATTTGTTTAGAGTAGATAAAGTTATTTTTAGCGGGCTTTGGGAATTTATTGCAAACTTCAGGTGGCACGCTGCGCTATAATATTTGGCTCGCGTGTTACGTGAAGCCTCGACTACCGATTGACAGCGTTTTCTGAACATGTTCAAAAAGTGATGCAGGGCCCCTTTAAAAAAATAGTAAATAAATAACTTAAATAATAAAAGTGATTAAGAGTGAGTGAGTGAGTGAGTGAGTGAGTGAGTGAGTGAGTGAGCTACAGTAACTAGCTAGCTATCGCGTTAATATGAAAAGAAGCAGTATAGGAGAAGTCAAAATTCACTGCAAAGCATAGTTGTTTCTTTCCCTTTTGTTCCGTTTTCTTTTTCATTAGCTAATATCTTTCTGTATCGAACTATGCCGCGTCTGCAGTCCTTTGCACCTCTCACCTCTAACTCGCAAGCAAATGCATCACGGCGAAAAACAAGTGTGTGCCCTCGTACAGTCGTAGGCTGAGGTTCGTGGTCCTGTGCTTGATCGAACTTGCTTAAAGCACCGCTATTGGCATTTCCTATACTCTATCTGACCCTTTGACCGGAAAGTTTTGATTCAACAATCTCACTTACAAATTTGGTGCACCGATCTACCACAGAGAAATTCGGCTTTATTTTGTGCACCATCGCCAAATATTTGCCCGACTGTGTGCACGCTACATACATTACCTAAGGCATACTGATAAGCTACCGTCCGATGATGCCTTCCAAATGCGCTATTGCCTCATCACGAAGGTACTTCAGTCTTATGGTTTGGATCTCTGATCACTGACAGTCCTAAGTATACGTATTCCTTTGTCACCACTGGCAGTCCTAAGTAGATGTATTCCTTTGCCACTGCCAGAAACCTGTGGTCATACCAATTGGGTTCTAGTTGAATCGGGGATGACTCAGGTAACCACGGAAAGGGAATGGTTAAGCGTAACTTTGAGGAACGAGAAGAGCGCAGAGTGGGTCACCGAACAAGCTACTCTTAAGAACATCTCTGTCAAAATCAAGAAGAATGAAGCGAGGGCACGACACGTAGCTCGTTAGCAAGACGACCGCCGGTCATTGAGAGTAATGGATTGGATTTCAACAAATGGCAAGCACTCGAGGGGGAGGCAGAAAGTTTGGTGGGCAGATAAGATTAAGAAGTTTACGGGTATAACATGGCCGCAACACGCACAGAACTGGGTTAATTGGTGAAACGTGGGAAAGGACTTCGCCCCAGAAGTTAGTGTAGTCACACTGGTTATGTGCGTGGTTCTGACTAATACATAATTGCTTAATTCTTCTTAATATCGTGGTCTCATAATCATAGGTGGTCGCACACGGGCTGGTAGCATATACGCTTATGCTCTCGTGCCGGCCCGTGCCAGAGCGCAGGTTCTCAAACTAACTCGGGCGCTAATGTTTGAAGTTACTACGGACTAGTTTGCCAAAGACGGTTTTGCCGAACGCTTGCACTTTCGTGAGCGAAGGCTTGGGTGTATGAACGTGCTCGCGGGAAGGGTCAGTCCTTGCAATGCTACGTCGAGAGGTCGCGCAAGCCGCCGCGCGCAGTTAATAAATTTGGTCATGAGCTCGTCGAATCGCATAAGCGGGATAAGCACGCGCATGCATGTCCGAGCGTCGCTGTCGATACGATTTCATTGTCGGCCAATGGCTGCAACGAGCTTGTGTGTCAGACATGGTTTTCAACGTCGATTCCATTGAGCCACATATTGCGGGACGCCCCCACCCCCTTATTTTCTTTTTTTTTTTTTTTTTTGTCGAACGCAAATAAACTTGTTCGCTCTTTCGGGGCCCACTTGGAAAATAGGAAAAGAAGAAAGTAGTAACTGTGTGGCTTTGCTGTTAGCAATAAATTATCGTCGGATATGTGTTGAAGTGAGCTTATGGCCACCTTGCTATCGCTGCTGTATTTCAAAGCTTTTGTGGGGGGGAAGGGGAGGTAGTAGAGGAGGAAGAGCCACAACAAGAGATAAACCAGGGAGGTTAACCAGCCACCTGCCCGGTTAGCTACCCTACGCTGGTTGAATGGGAAAGCGAGAATAAAGTTGAAAGAGAGAAGGGAAAGAGACGAGAAAATGGTCAGGAAATGGGCTGACGCGTAAGCAGTGGTGGCGCTACACAAAATTCAAAGGCGTTCACATAGGCCCGCAGTCCTAAGAAAGCACATGAGGGCTTTCACTGCCTCGTGAGCCGACGAGAGACGAGGACGGTGCTCTATCAGCATCTGCACGGAGAGTGAGAGAAAGACAGGCTGGAAAGGTAACCAGGCCACGTTAAATTCATTACTTACATGGTAGGAGGGAAAAGAGAGAAAAGGCAATGAGAAGAAAAAAGACGAAGAAAAGAGAGAATTTTGCCCCTTTATATCTCACTGTTTGAAGTTTTTCTTGCATTGGTAATACTGTAATATAAATTCATTCCTAAACACTTGTTGTAATGCTCACATAAAAAATACTTTATGCTTTCTTGGCCAATCCCTCTGAGTGTTTGTGAGCCTTATTTTCGAGGAAACAAACATACATGCGTGCATAGCAGCGTTCATCACGCGTATCCAGAAGGTTTAAAGCTGCCAACTATCGCAGATAACGGTTCTATCTCGACTGTCTTAGAGATGACGTTCACTGCTGATCCACAATCTTAATGAAGGCTTACAAGGACTGGCTCCAAGATATAAAGGACTTCCAGCGCGCTTCTACGTGATGGGATTGTCAATACTGTGAGGAGTTCGTGCACTGCGCTCTTCAGTGACCTCAACACAGCGATGTTGCGCAGGTCCTCGGCTTCATTCGATCAGTCTGTGGCAATACATACCTAGTTTAAAAGTTGAAGCTACCCATTTCGCCATATATAAATGTACCCATTGGGTGAACTAACAGCAAACTATATACTGAGTTTAACAACTTATAAATCGCAGGCCTTTTTTTTTCGTCGCTTCTTAGGGGCGAAGCTTTTTGGTGTGTGGGTCTGTCCATTCTCCGTTGGTGTACGTAGCTACAGGTGGCACATACCTGCTCTAGAGCGTGTATGTGCCACAGGGGATACGAGATAGAGATAGAAAGAGAAAAGACTTTATTCATAGAATCCTGCGTGGGGTAGGTGCCGGCCTTGCAGGGCGTGGTCTACCCTTCTAATGTTCTAGTCTATGCAGTCCTAGAAACACTGGGCCAAGAACTCGAGGGTTGAACCTGACCCGACCGAGGATACTTGGATTCCCAGGGAGATGGCGGTACTTGTAGTGTTCACTAGATAAGACACCTACCACTTACCAATAATAAAATTTCTTATAAAAATATATACAGTGTTTGCCACGTCTTTGATGATGTAGTGGGCGATATTCGCGGATGATTCACAGTTTCACAATGAAACGCTCCAGCGCTTCACCCCACTCATCATCATTCACTCTGAGGATATGTTGTGATGAAGTGCTGAATAGATGGCGGCACTTGTAGTTGATAAATTTAAAATTAGATGGCAATACTTGTAGGTAATGATGTATGTAGTTGATAAATTTAAAACTTACATGGAAATACTTGTAGTTAATGATGTTTGTAGATACGGAGAACACGCAGCCACCAAGGTCCTTGACTATGGAATCGTATTCATGACCATGTACCTAGCTCCTAACCTGTCGGTCGGAAATGTCAAGGCGTACATAGACACGGCATTGAAAAAGTGTTTCAGCTTCACTAACATCGACAGCTCTTTGTTGGGCTAAATGTTACCTTTCTCAATGTTGCCGGACTGGTGGCGAGAGTAGCGAGATTAATTCATTGCGGCACCGATCTGTTTTCATCTTGGACCATGAAAACATCCCACAAAATGACGACAGGAGACGCCGAAAAACCAAGCCTGTCAGATGGTTCGCAGCTGAAACTTAGAGACCTCACTGTGAATGAATGAATGAATCTTTTTCTTTGTTTGTTTGTTTTTCTGTTGCAGCCCTCCGGCTGGGAGCTTTCTCGCACTGACCCTATGATCAATGGCGGAGCCTTCACCCAGTACGTGCGCATGCTGTACCTGTCCGTCTCGTCGGCCACGCTGTGCGGTACGTGGAGCCTGTGCGCACTGGAAGCCTTGGTTTTAGGGGCGAAGCTCCTTACGGTTTAGGGCACGGATAAAGAAGTATTCTTGCTCGGTGGTCTAGGGCAGTCCAATGCTCTGGCGTAGCCAGCACAGCATATCCGCAGGCAGGCAGACCCCTACTGATCAGGCTTCACCCTACTGATCATCATTGACTCCGTGTTTTTTGTCTGTCTGTCTGTCTATCTGTCTGTTTGTCTGTCTATCTGTCTGTCCATCCGTCCGTCCATGTCTGTCGTCTGTCTGTCAGTATGACCATTCGTCCGTCCGTGTCTGTCTGTCTGTCTGTCTGTCTGTCTGTCTGTTTTTCTGTCTGTCCGTCCGTCCGTGTCTGTCTGTCTGTCTGTCTGTCGTCTGCCTGTCTGTCTGTCCATTTGTCCGTCCGTGTCTGTCTGTCTGTCTGTTTCTGTCTGTCCGTCCGTCCGTCCGTGTCTGTCTGTCTGTCTGTATGTCTGTCTGTCTGTCTGTCTGTCTGTCTGTCTGTCTGTCTGTCTGTCTGTTTGTCTGTCTGTCTGTCTGTCTGTGTATCCATCCGTCCATGTCTGTCGTCTGTCTGTCCGTCTGTCCATTCGTCCGTCCGTGTCTGTCTGTCTGTCCGTCTGTCTGTCTGCCTGTCTGTTTTTCTGTCTGTCCATCCGTCCGTCCGTGTCTGTCTGCCTGTTTGTCTTGTCTGTCTCTCTGTCTATCTGTCTGTCTGTCTGTCCGTCCGTCCGTTCGTGTCTGTCTGTCTGTCTGTCTGTCTGTATGTCTGTCTGTCTGCTTATCTGTCTGTCTGTCCATCCGTGTCTGTCTGTCTGTTTGTCTTGTCTATCTATCTATCTATCTGTCTGTCTGTCTGTCTGTCTGTCTGTCTGTCCGTCCGTGTCTGTCTGTCTGTTTGTCTGTCTGTCTGTCTGTCCGTCTGTTTGTCTGTCTGTCTGTCTGTCTGTCCATCCGTCCGTCCATGTATGTCGTCTGTCTGTCTGTCCATTCGTCCGTCCGTGTCTGTCGTCTGTCTGTCTGTCTGTCTGTCTGTCCGTCTGTCTGTCTGTCTGTTTTTCTGTCTGTCCGTCCATCCATCCGTGTCTGTCTGTCTGTCTGTCTGTCTGTCCATCTGTCCGTCCGTGTCTGTCTGTCTGTCTGTCTGTTTGTCTTGTCTGTCTCTCTGTCTATCTGTCTGTCTGTCTGTCTGTATGTCCGTCAGTCCGTCCGTGTCTGTCTGTCTGTCTGTATGTCTGTCTGTCTGCTTATCTGTCTGTCTGTCCGTCCGTGTCTGTCGGTCTGTATGTCTGTCTGTTTGTCTTGTCTGTCTGTCTGTCTGTCTGTCTGTCTGTCTGTCTGTCTATCTATCTATCTATCTATCTATCTGTCTATCTGTCTATCTGTCTGTCTGTCTGTCTGTCTGTCTGTCTGTGTCTGTCTGTCTGTCTGTGTCTGCGTCTGTCTGTCTGTCTGTCTGTCTCTGTCTGTCTGTCTGTCTGTCTGTCTGTCTGTCTGTCTGTCTGTCTGTCTGTCTGTCTGTCTGTCTGTCTGTGAATATGGTGTGCCGGCTACGCCAAAGGGACGGACTGCCCTGGACCATTAGGAGCTTCGCCCTTAGGAAAATGGATAATTTGGAATGCCGCGGACCGACTACAATATCAGGCTTGGGAACATTACTCTGAAGCTGTCTGACTATTTTTTTTCATGTCGCTGCCTAGTCTATTTAAGAGAAGTCATGTACACAGGTTAAGAGAGCCCGAGTTTTGCAGAGCGCGAGAGATTTCGTCATTTTGAACATGATTATCGCTGAACCAACAATATATGCTTCTAATTTAGCCACACCATTTTCGAGTCTCCTTTGCTTTGTACTTAGTTGCGTTTCAGCCGACATCCTTTGCTTTAGTTATTCAAATGTAAACCTCAAAGTTGTTTCGAAACATGCGGGCCTAATTTCGGCTACTTTAATAGTCCTTGGCCTAAGTTGAATATTTCTGTCTAGCTGTTTTTAATTTCATAGGTATTTCTGTGTGTGCGTGTGTGTGCTACTTGGAAATTCTGCGTGGTTATAATGGGGCATGGAAGCTAGAGATTGTTGTATTAGAGGACGATTCTGCTTACGTGGTTTGCCAATGAAACTATGCGGTGATTTTCAGCTCTGCATAATCTGAAACAAGCTGTGGGAGTGGGCTTGTTGGTGTTTCACAAAGTTAGTTAGATAAACACAAAAAAAATATATTCGTGACAAATTTAGATAACAATTTTATTAATGGTGATCGCGCGCGTGGTCACCCTTAATAGAAGCAGGGTTTGTGGTCTGCTCTCGTCCTCGTTGTCTTTCTCTACGGTGTGTACGCTTTTCTATACCTTCACATTACGCGTAATTTGAAGCCCGTATCGCATTTTCCTCCGCCTTCCACGCGCGACAGTTCACACGTGCACACGAGCGTAACGCAATACGCTCTCGCTTCCGGCGCGTAACAATGAACCGCGTGTGTAAACACGCCGGCACCTCGGTGTTTTCTGTCAGCAGCTGTCTGTGACAACAGCGTTCGGAAATAAAGAAATAAGTAAACAATCCAGACGGCTGTATGGCGTCTGCCCACACGTATGTCTGAAAGCCGAAACGCCAAGGTCTCGTCGTAATAACGCGCGGACGATCCGGACGTCCAAGGTCGCGCGCTTATTCAATGCATCGGCGCGATCGCATTGCAGCGCCGTGCGCACGTACACAGCATACAAAGCCATCAATGTACACGCCGGCTTCATACCGTTAGCATAGGCTGCGCCTCTATCTAGCAGCCGCACAACCGCTAATTAAGAAAAAAACGACGATGCGTGTTTGATTGGCTTCCTGTCTGGCAGACAGGGACGTGGAGATGCATCCGTGGTCGCCTGGCAGGCGTTGCTTTTACGGCGTCCGCCGTCTGCTCCCAGCTTGGGTCAGTCGAATCATTCAGTGGGAAGTGAGCTATAGGGTTTCAGAACAATCTGCGGGTAAGCTTTAAAAGTTATGAAAGAGCGTGTTTCGAACTAAAAAGTTATGAAAACCATCGCTACTGAAGTGGCGTAACACACGCAACGCTTCATCTTCATATAACACGAAGAAGCCAACAAAGATACAACGTTAATCAAGTCTGCACAAAAACTTGTGTAGGCTGAGCTAAGCTTGAAGTTTTTAGTCGCTGATTCAATCACTGACTAATATTCGTTAACTGTGGATGATCTGATAGTTATTGCAGGCTACTGAAGGCTTCTCGTTCCATAACACCGTATACTAATCGATGTCTGTGTAAGCCGTGCTTCCGTCTCACTCCATTAACTATATGGTTCATTGCTTTAGCTTGTGAAAATATATTAGCTGCAACTGTTTTATTTTCTTGTTTATCATGCTCCAATACGCGAGACTGCTTTAAAAAGGAATCAGGTTATGTGAAAACTGCGAGTGTGCTCGTTAGCCTTCATTCCGCGTAATCATACAAATACACAAAAAAGTTGTAATGCGGTCGCTTCGAGTGATTTTGCGAGCTTTTCAGTAGTGTTCAGTCTAGAGTTTCCTGACATTAGAAAGAACTCTGGCGCTGCGATCGTTCAGCCACCGTGGAATGATGGGTAGTATACATACTTGCCTAGTCAACGTGTTTGCGGGCTTCGAACGCATTTGCTGTCTAGGTTATATCTCGAATAAACGAACCGAGCGTGTAGATCTTTGGGACCCGATTTGAATTAGTGAGCCTGAAAGGAGAAGGTGATGAATTGTAAATGCTGAACATTTGCTTATTGTCGTCTCGTGGCAAAGTGGTTACAGGTCACTCGAAGCCAAATAGAGCCGAAAGAACAAAGAGTGTACAAATACGTTAAACCAGCCTTCCCATGCTGGTTTAACTGCCATGCGTTCCTCCTTGCCATGCGTTCCAGCGTTCCAACACTAGCGCCAGAGTTCCCTCTAGTGTATTTGTAGGAAACTTTGTGCACAAAGTTCACAAAAGAGGGAAACTCCTTATTGAAACTGGCCCTTATCCCAATCGGGCTGCTCGACGTCCCTTTAGTCCGGGACGTCATTAGTTCACATTATGTTGCAAGCGTTCACACTCCGGGAACTGAGAAGCCAGAGACCACGGTGAAAGAAAAGAAAAAACTTCGAAGGCTGCATTATGGCTCACATCCGGCCTTGGCAAGTGAATGCTCCGCAAAGCCACAACGTTCGGCCAAACACGTGACTTAATGCGCCATGACCGGCTGGCAGAATAGCCAGCTGGTCATCACTGAACTTCATGTCGTTCCGTTTTTCTTCGCCCCCTCCTCTTTCGTGCGCCAAGATCTCGCAGTAATTTATATTTATCGAGAGTCTTGTGTTTACGCGGTAGTATTTAAGTGAAGAACGCATGTTCCGATATGCTCGCAGAGTTCCTTGCGCATGACTGAAAAGCGAAAAGCACCTTATTATAGTTTAAGAATTGGGGCCCCAAGGAGCTGGAAGACCCGAAAAATTCGCCATCTTTAAAGTCCCCCACCCCTTTTACCAGTGTATAGGGTAGCATACCAGCCTTCCCTAGACTGCGCCGTGCTCCCGACCAGGCTGCAGAAATTAGGTGCCTTTCTCCTCCTATAACCACTACCACCACCACTGGTTAACATATCTGGTTTTCCTTTCCTTTCTGCTCCTTTCTTATGAGCGGGCAGGGCACATGAGCAGAAGCCAAAGCGCTCATGGGCTCTTGCGCTCGCGCTGCCCCAAGACCCAAAAATCAAAAACCAGCGTGTGTCCCCAAGGCGTCTTCGGTCGCCATCAACATAATGCAGGCACAGCGTTGTCCAAGATAGGCCGCACGTCGCGTAATTTCAATTTCGCCGCTTGTGGCACTCCGTGCGTTTGATCCAACGCCGCCTGTGTTCTACCCAGTTCTCAAACTGTGCTGCTTCCTCCGAACGCAACAACAGCCTACGCAACGCAGCTTGGGGACCCAGTGTATCGGTTCTCCAAATATCAAGCTCTATTTTCCTTCCCAGTTATTGCTCCTGCACCAGCACTCGCCGAAAGCGTCTTAAGTGGTTCTGCGCTGCCTCCAGGCCACCTCACCAAGTTTTGCTCTGCCTCTGCGATTGGCCCGCCTTTGACCAAGCTACTTATCATACGATGACGTCACCATGAGACATCACCACGGCGTCATGGTAGCGTGCGGATGCGATCATGTCTGTCAGCGGTGATGTTATGGTGTCATTATCACATGATGACAATTTTCCGCATCACTCGTGTAGACGACGCTGACGTGGAAGGTCGATCAATTTTCGAGGTTTGATGAGAACTCTTAGGCTTTCGCCTTCGAGAAACAAGTCGAACGAAGCATTTTGGTACCATTGATTCACTTTGACCACCTCAGCTATAGTTGACGAGGGGCTGGACCTTGCCGTTCGTTTCAACGCTGCAGGGGTGGGCGTCCTCTGAACCCAGTCACTCGTTATAAAAAATGCAGAAGTACAGAGCTGCTTAACAATTTTCGCGGCCCTTCCCTGCTGTCATTGGATCGGTGAATACGTGGTGCGCGTGCTTACTTGCAACGCAGTAGTCGACGCAGAATTCAGGCGTATAGGCACCGCATCCGCGTCTACTTTTTCGACTCAATATGATGGGGTGGGCTCGCGCCTGATGAACTGTTCAGACGTGCGGTTTGCCCCCCTCCTAAAGCTGCGTTGACGGCTTACATTGGGGAAACAGAAAAGGTCACTGAGTCGGCACCTCTCCATTTGTGTCTGCTATAGCGTGCGCCGTATGTATCACCGGGGGCGAAATTCACAATTTTTGTTCACCGCCGTGAAA
This sequence comes from Rhipicephalus microplus, assembly GCF_013339725.1. Taxonomy (NCBI): domain Eukaryota; kingdom Metazoa; phylum Arthropoda; class Arachnida; order Ixodida; family Ixodidae; genus Rhipicephalus; species Rhipicephalus microplus. The sequence continues at coordinate 122,885,497 of NC_051165.1, forward strand.
TGGTTCGGAATGATGAAAGCTGATCGAACGTACGTTAAAGCTTACCGCGTGCTCTGACTTTTTTTTTTCGTAGTTGTCTGTCCAAAACAGTACCCTTCGATCACGTTGGCAATGCTCCCCGCTAATTTTCTCTCTTCCTCCGTGCCAGAGGCAAACACTGCAGGCTGCAGGAATTAACGGGGCGGCGGCATCTGCAATGCGGTAGATCCTGACGAGAAACCAATTACGAATAATCACGCGAACGGCGCTTCCCCTTACGGGAGGCATTGCTGCGGATAACTGAGTACGAATGGCATGCCGCCGGCAAGCTTGTCCCTTTGCCTTCCACCCGTCTCTTGTCTTTCTCTCTCTACCTGTATGGAAAGAATGGAGACGGAAGGGGCAGGACTGGCCATTCGGCCAGTCATGATTGTCGCAAATTGTTTGGCGCAGCCATCTCCAGCTTGCGACAGACCAAGTGATTGCACGAGTTCTTTTTTTTTTTTTTTGCACTTCTCGATCTGGCCCCAGTACGTAGTGACGCCTGACGGGGAACTTTCAATGTTGGTTTCGTCGAGAAACGTTCATTTGCATTGACCCTTTATTACAATGACCTCTTCGAACTCGGGTGCTTTTGTAACCTCTAGGTCACTATTTCGGTGTAAATGTTTTAACGGTTCCCAATTAGTATTAAGGTGTAGGCCTGTATTCCCAAACCAACCTTATCTTCATGTTATGTCTTCCTTAAGTTTCTGTAGACTCTACCTACATTATATTGGCACAAAAATAGTTACAGAATAAAAAATAACTTCAAGATATATCTGTGAATACTCACAAACTTTGTTTATCAAACATACTAAAGGCACAAACGGGTAAGAAAAACATTCGGAAAGTCTAGGACCAGTTCGCCAATGCGAGTCTTAGTGCAATAATGGAAAGACGCCTGAGGCGTTGCAAGAAAAAGGGATGATGAGTAGCATAGATTTTAGGGCACGTCATGACTGTTTTTATAATAATTACTAATTTTTGTTTTCATAGATAGTCAGCGTCACAAAATTCACTAAAATGATTGCAAATTGACGTGCTAGTTATGTTTCGAGCTTTGGGTTTTGTAATGAAAGAAGTAACTCTAACGAAAGACATTGATAGAAAAGTAACGATTAAAAACAATCCGTACTTTATGAATAACAGCGTGAACGATAAGAAAAGAATTATTACTTTGCACTGTCTCGTTTATTGAGTATAGTATGCTGTTTACTCCATATTGTGTTTAGATTAAGCAATTTCTTATAAAATTTCAGCAGCAAGCAGCACTATGCCGCCCATGTCTTATTTTGTCCCTGTTTTTACTGTCCTAAACTCTTCACGATGACCGACTTTCAAAAAGCCCAGATTTCAGTCCTAATGCACCATCATAGAAATTTCTAAAGATATGAAGAGTTTCTTTAGAAAATGAGGACGAGTGGAACTGGAAAAAAAAGCACAAAAGGGAAGGCAGGTAAAGAACGACGCTGCACGAACAACTCTGTTCAGGTGTAATCTGCACATTCTCCAATCCAATCGCATTTGCTCAGTTACCTGACGGCAGTCGTCTATCACGCATTTCAGGTGGGTGACTTTTTCATATACGGATACACACGCTCGAGTCACTGCAGTTCTCGTTCGAAAGCTTCACCATGAGTAAACTTAAATCACTGCTCAGCCAAACATGACATTTTAAGAACTTCAAAATTTTCATCGTGCGTAATATGTGTTTAGAAAAAATGTTGAACGATCTCGAGTACTTCATACTCAGCCACGAGAGAGCAATGAGCCTTTCCTTTGTTAGAACGGTAACACCGTAGCCCGAATTTTTTAGATGGGATGATTGGCAGGCGTGCCGCAGCTCTGGTGCCGGTGTCTTTAGTCATTATTCAGTTCTAACCGGTGACAAAACAAAGACACAAGAGAACAAATGCCATAGGACAAGAGCTGACTGTCAAATGTCAGTTTATTCAAACCAAACCGAGCTTTTTTTATATAAAATTCTAGAATAGACGTGCGCGCGAACATCAGTCCCACACTTTCCATATAAGACAAAAAATTTACTATCTTTCATTTAGAAAGCTCATATCTCTTTTGAATGATACAATAGAGGGAACATTCGTTGATCTATTTTTCATTTTTCTGATGCGAAAGGAATCTATTGTTACCCCCTGTCGACTTCGTTTCTCCATTTTATTGTCGGTTACAACATAAAAATAGGTGCAGGCTCCGCCCCTTGAACTGTGGAGCACTTGCCATTAATCCTTCCAAGCTAGCGATGGAAGGTGGTTTCTATTGTGATGTTATGTCTATGGTAACTTTTTCACGCCACTGTGCATGAATGAAAGTTCAACCGTTTTTGCAGTTTGCACCGGCAACCAACAGGTGGTAGTTAAGCGTTCGTCTCTCTTTTTCCTCCCCTCTTTTTTCATGTTCCTGTGCTCCCTGTAATGCGTCAGTCACGAAATGTTCAGCAAACCGCTCTAACCTTGGTAATTTTTTGTTGCTAATCTAAATGCTGTTAGGTGCGGAGCAGGTTGCAGGGACAGGCTGTGGTATGCCATCGTCGTCGCTTGGCGTAGCGCAGGCCTAACTACATACAGCTCATAGATATAGCATAATGAGCACGTGCTGGCGCCAATAAGACCTCTTCTTCCTCTTGCTCTTCGAGCGCCTTCGCGATGATATGGAATGTGGACATCCCCGCTGTGGATAGGGAAACACGACAGCACGATCCGAGTATAAAAAGTGAACGAGGAGGCAAGGGAGAAATAGAGAGAGAGAGAAAGAGAAAAGTAGGAAGAAAATTAGAAATAAAAAGGGAAAAGCAGAAAAAAATGGAAAAGAGAAAAGAACAAAGAGAGGGGGAAAGAAAAAATAAAACCGCAGCGAAACAAAGGAGGCTGCCCAGTTCTGTTTTCCTTCGGGCTTGCCAATGGCTAAGCTGCCCCCATTTGCAAAAGTTTGCCCTGTTTACTTCAAGTGATAAGTTCCCCAGAGAAGCGATGTCGGAACGTCAGCTGAAATTCGGGACAGTTCAAGCTTTCGACCGAGAACTAGAGACACGAACATAGGTTTTCGTGAAAAAAATCACTTACCTGAAATACGTGGAAGGTCTTCCACGTTACGGAAATGATTTGATATGATTGGATAGGGAATCTATGTAAATTAAGTCTGGGTGGGACGACGATGATGGGGGTGGAGCAGGGATGCCTTTGTTACAACCGTCTGTAGTGTTGTTTCATCCTCACTTCTAATATTAACCACCGAGGACTCATCAAGCTGTTACTAATGGGAATTTCGGGTGCTACTTCACTGTTTCAAATGCGAAGCAGCTTGTAGCTAAGCTCAATCTGGTGTGCGTAACCACGCATACTGCGCATGTGGAACTGCTGGCCCAAGCGCTGCCAGAACGCGCTTACGCGATAGCGCGGAAGCGCGTTCTGGTAAGTGGCTGTATCTAAGTGGCTGTGTAGAAGGCGGTAACCCCTCTCTCTTACACTTTTCTAAAAATTACGTCATTGCGCAAGGGAACGAGATTCCGCAGACGTGCGATGAAATGACAGTGCATTCATGGACACCTTACCATCGGGCAAGGTGCCCGGGATGAACAAAACATTAAGTCGACCCATGCTCTGCTTCGCTTGCTACTCATGGTTCCCTTTAGTGGGAGATAGTGTAATTTTTAATGTAAATTTTAGGGAGGGGGGGGGGGTTGCATACAAACGCAATTATGGCCATCTCTTTATTCTGTCTTTAACATTATATGCAGGTGTTGCCAACATTCAGCCCGTGGCTTGGTACGCCACACTGTCCGTCTGCTTCCAAGTAAGTGAGACATAAGGTTTTCCCTTCGACAGTGAAAACAAGTGGCGCAGTGTGGCGTAACTTGTGGGAGGCAGGCATTTCGGAAGTCAGACCTCCCCCCCAACCCGTGCCAAAGTTTTTACACCAGCCCCGCTCTCCTGAAAAATGCTTGTGGCGGCGCCCCTGATGGGGCGGTAAAGACTTGTGCAATGTCACACACGCTTAGATGAAGTACTTATTGGTGCACTCATTGAGGAGTTGGCTGAATCTCCCGAAGATCACGGAAGCCCTGCATTGACACTAAAGAGGAATACGGGTTTTCTTACATTATTCAACTAACCTATCTAAATAACGAAAACACCGAGCTTGCGGAGAGACGATGCCTAATAAGCGAGAAAACGCATAAAATAAAAAAAAATGGGTGACGACGTCACCTTGAAGTTTCCGCACCAATCGCTGCTAATCGTGACGTCACAGATTTTGACGACGCCTACGAGGCCTACCTCCCTGCACTTCTCTCAAGTTATTCTCTCTCTCAAGCGAGAAAAAGAGAAACAGAGGAAAGACACGAAGGTCAACCAAGCTTGGCTCGGTTAGCTACCCTACACTTGGAGTGGAAAAAGGAGGAATAATTCAAAGGAAAGAGATAGAAAAGAAGAGGAGTAAGAAGAGACGAATAAATAGTCAGCTAGTGACTACACAGCACGGTCTCACGCTGTTCTTTCACCCGGGCTCGTGAAGTCCGATGTTTCTTAAGAAGCACAAAATTACTTTCGTGGCTTTGCGCGTATGCGAGACCATCGGCCGAGGTCCCAGGATCTTTTCTGTAAGTCGTCTTGAATTCAGGGGACGAAGCTAGACTTCCATGAGCACGTCGTTCAGATTGGTATCGTGCGCAGTAACATAGAATGGGCTCAAGCGTCTCCTCGCAGGCGCAAATGTTCCATGCTGCACTTCTGGCCAATTTTATAGGGCCAAAGGCTCCTAAATACGACCACTACCCTTTGAAATCAGTGACGTCACGCGTGGAGATTTTGGAAAGAAACTCAAGTATGAATCTTGAAACTTGATTTTCTTCCATTTTAATTACTAGACTTATGATGTTTAAATCATCGACATTATAATTCTCCAAGTACTTTTTTTTCAATCTAAACTGATTCATTATTTCTGCCTAGTGTCCCTTTAATGTATGTCATCATGTGTAAACCTGAACAATTGTCACATCACATCGCGTCTATACAAAGTGCGGTATATATTTTGTGGGCCCACCGACGCTGTAGTTACATACCTAGGGTAGAAAAATACTCAGCAAGGAGAGATCGCTTAGTGATCACAAAATTCGAAAGTGCACTACCTTGTCGATTGTCAACATACGGAAGATCAGGGACCTGCCTTCATAACGAAGTTCCGTCGAACGAGCAAACGTTTAGCTTGATTTTGATTTCGTGCATGCGTTTCGGTCTTACTGGTGACGATGTTGATGTCCGTACTTTCGTATTCACACCGGGCAATTGGCCAAAAACCGGACATATGAAATTTTAAAGAGAGAGAGGGAAAGAGATAAAGATACAAGGAAAGGCAGGGAGGTTAACCAGACGCACATCCGGTTTGCTACCCTGCACTGGGGAAGGGATAAAGTCGAGAAAAGAGGTTGCACAAAGATGAGAAGGTACACACAATCACGAGCACACTCGGTGACCACACACAGTTCACAGGCAGTCGCTCAAGTTTGTTGACTTAAGGTAAAGAAGCAGTGCTTTAGTTGCTTTCTGCGCAACTGAGGCAGATGCCCAAGGTCCTAGTATCTTCTGCACACAAAATAATCCTGGGTCAAGTCGATTCAAAACCATCCGTAGCTGGCAACGCTGTGTGTCGTAGCAAGCGCAGCTGCAGAGGACGTGTTCGATGGTTTCTTCATCTCCGCAGTAGTCGCATGTAGGAGTGTCTGCCATACCATTGCGAAAGGAGTACACCTTTGTGAATGCAACACCCAACCAAAGGCGGCATAACAGTGTCGCATCGGAGCGGGAAAGTTGTGATGGTAGCTTTAGCTTTAGCGAAGGATCCAGTTCATAAAATTGACACCTTTGGAAGCTGGTAGACGACCAGAACGTGCGTGTGAGATCTCGAGCCAGCAGGTAAAGTTGTCTTGCTGCATCATTCCTTGATAGAGGAATCGGGACTACACGGGTTTCTTCATGGGCTGAGCGGGCTGCATCATCGGCTAGTTCATTTCCGGTAATACCGATATGTCCAGGCAGCCATTGATATATAATATCATGCCCTCGTGCTACAGCTTCATGATGGCAATGTCTTATTTCTTGTACCAGTTGGTCATGGCTCCTCCTACGCATGGCAGACTGCAAACTCGGAAGCGCTGCCTTCGAATCACAGAATATGACCCATTTTCCTGGACGTTCTTGAACGAAATATTGTAAAGCAGCCCTTATAGCAGCAAGCTCCGATGCCGTAGATGTAGTCATATGCGACAACTTAAACTTGATTGTCATTTCTGCAGCCGGAATTACAGCGGCACTTGATGAGCTGCTGGATGAGACGGACCCATCAGTGTATATCTGCGTTCGGTCTAAGTACAACTCATGTAATAATAGCAGTGTTGCTTGCTTCAATGCTACTCTGGAGTGACTGTTTTTCTTTTTGATTCCCGGAATTTCTAGACGTACTTGCGGCTGGTCGAGGCACCACAAAGGGCATGCCGTTCTCGCAGCTGGCGTATATCCTGATGGAATGCTGTTTAGGTGCTTGACTATGACGTCTGAAAACGTAGCACGTGGTCTTCCGGAAGGTAGAAGGGCCAAGTGGTGGTCGGGGACACGGCTAGCATGTCGAATGTGCGCTCTGAGGCAATCCACAGCTATATATGTCCTGACCGGATGGTCTTTGGCAAGCATGATTGTGGCATAAGTAGAAGCGCATCGGGGCAGTCCTAGACAGATACGCAGTGCCTAACCCTGCAAACTCTCCAATGAATGAGTATTCGATTTGCAAGTGTTAGTCAGTACCGGCAAGCTGTAGCGCAATAGACCCAGAAATAGGGCCCTGTACAGCTGTAGCATGGAGGCCACAGAAGTTCCCCATGCTTTACCGCACAAGAATTTCATATGCACAATAGATAGCAGTCTCTTCTTCAAGTACGCACAATGTGGGCTCCACGAAAGACTTCTGTCAATTATTATGCCCAGGAAACGATGCGTCCGTGCATATTTGACACTCTGCCCATTGATGTAAACAGGGTATGGCGTCATTGGTTTGCGTGTAAACGCCATCAACGCGCACTTCACAGTTGATTTATTTAGGCCTTGTTTCTGAAGGTAGGCTGTTGTGAGGGTTGCTGCCCGCTGTATTCGTGCACGCACCTGAGGGCGAGTAACTGCAGCACTCCAGAGGCATATATCATCGGCGTATATGGATAGACACACCGACTTTGGCAGAACCTTCACCAGACCAATGAGGGCCACATTGAACAATGTGGGGCTTAAAACACCTCCCTGAGGTACTCCGCAGTAGGTGTAATGTTGGGCAGTTGTACCCTCATATGTTTGTACAAAGAAACCTCTGCCAGTTATATAATCTTTTATCCATTGAAACATTCGTCCACCAATGCCCATTGCTGCGAGAGAAGTGAGGATGGCATCGTGAGCTACATTATCATATGCACCCTTCGCGTCAAGAAAGAGTGCCGCTGATATGCGCTTGCGACTTTTTTCTTGTTGAACAAATGTCGACAAATCAAGGACACAGACAATGGAGGAGCAGCCCCAACGAAAGCCTGTCATGCAAGAAGGGTATTTGGTGTATCGTTCCAAGTACCACTCGAGACGAAATAGAACCATCCTTTCCATCACTTTTCCGAGGCAGCTTGCGAGGGCAATAGGGCGATACGCTGTCAAGTCCAATGGTGATTTTCCCGATTTCAAAAGTGGTATTAATCGACTAAATTTCCATTCTCGGGGAACACTGCCGCTGAGCCAGGAGTTGTTGAAGCATGTTAAAAGTTCTTTTCTAGCTTTTTGTCCAAGGTGTCTCAACGCACTATAAGTAATACCATCAGGACCTGGCGACGACATGCGCTTAGAAGCGACTAACGCACCTTCCAGTTCTTCCATGGTGAACGGAATGTCCATTTCTGGTAATCGCGTCTCAGGAACGATCACGGCGTCGATGCTCTCGTTCACAATATTCCCGGCAACTTTCGTGCAAAATTCTTCAGCCACCTCGAGTTCTGTTTTTCCCTGATGGAGTGCCAAAGCTTTAAAAGGGTGCCGTTGTTGTGGAGAGGAGCGAAGACCACGAACTGTTCTCCAGATATATGACAGCGGTTTATGAGGGTCTAGAGATTCGCAGAATGCTTTCCAGCGTTCGCTCTCCAGTTTGTAAATGCGTCGTTGAATCTTTTTCTGGAGCCGCCTTGCTTCCCTCAGATCGTAAATTGATCTTGTGCGTCTGTATCGTCGTTCTGCACGCCTTCGTATAGCTCGTAATTTTTCCAGTTCGATGTCAAACTGTGTCACTTTAGACGAAAATGGTAATTTACATTTGGACGCTTGCATAGCTTCCACTATGGTATTTTCCAGGCTGCAGGCGAGGCCTTCTTGGCAAGCGTTCTCAACACGCGATGCAAACATCGACCAGTCAGTGCCAATTGCAACACCGGAAGAGAAATTTTTTACGATACCATCGATCGTCACGTAGGTGGGTATGTGATCACTCCCATGAGTCTCAATATCGCAAAACCACTTAACTTTGTGAGAGAAGCACCGTGACACCAATGTCAGGTCAAGGCAACTGCCATACGTGAGACCCCGCAGATATGTGGGGGTACCATCGTTCATGATGGAAAGGCCGTAATCGGAAGCGAATGTAACAATGTTCCGGCCCCTGGCATTCATCCTAGTGCTCCCCCAAAGCATGTGATGGGCGTTGAAGTCACCGGTGATGATCCAAGGCCCATCGGTTCTCATTAGGATGTCTTTTAATCTGTCGCAGTCAAATCGCGATGACGGAGATATATATCCACCAATAAGCGTGAACGAAACTGCGTTCTTCTTCACACGAAGACACACGTACTGATTGTCGTCATTTGAACTTATTGGGTGCGAAAGATAAGTCAAGTCTGTGCGAATGTAAACAATTATTTTGCTTCGTTCTTCGCAAGCGGCTGAACAAAAAGCTTCATAACCGGACAATCTATAAGGCGTTGACACGTTTGGTTCACATATGACAAGTATAGGGAATTGATTGACCCGAACAAATTGGCGCAAGTCCGAGATACGGGACTTCATGCCTCTGGCATTCCACTGAAAAATCGACGCACTTTTAACTTCAGTGCGGAAGTGGAGATTTTGTTGAGCCATTGTGCTTATACGAAGTTAGCAAGAACTGGATTCAGTGCATCCAGTATTTGCAGTGCACTCTTAGCAGACGGAGATTGTATGCTGCTCAGTAGCGTGCGAATCGTGGCAATTAATGATTGCACGATTGCAGCCACTTGCCTGTCTTGGTTGGAAAGATCTCGAACCGGGACGATTGCAGTCACTTGCCTGTCTTGGTTGGAAAGATCTCGAACCGGGAGCGCGGACTGGCCGTCATGAAGCTCCTTCGGTTCGCTTGATGCTGCTTCCCTTTGAAGTGCAGGCCACTCTGTCGCAGTCAGGGTATGCTCACTGGCTTTGTCCTTTACAGCCTTTCCCGCGGCATGTGGTCTGGGAGGCAAAGGAGGTGGATCTGATGAGGGATCACGCAAACGTGTCCAGGAGATTAGCACCAGGCGCCACACCATGTGTACTAATGGTGGTAAAAAGCCGGTCCTTTAAAATCACTCAGTCTTAATTAATCATCATCATCATCGCCAGTAACAGCCTTAATGAAGCGTGCAGCTGCGTACGAGAACGTATTGCCTTATGACGGCATGGTGATTTCTTAATAATTCGCAAGACTATCAACTATGACGCAGTGGGCACTTGAAAAGCAAGTGTCCACTGAGCCACAGTTCATTATCTTGCAAATTAGGACTGCAGTAGGCATTCTAGTCTAAAACGGTTCATGTCGCACGCAGATGCGCCTCTTCTTGCTGCGCGGCTTAATTAGGTACTGTTGCGACGCGCGCCTCCGACGACGTTACGAAGGGCGCCTCGAAATCTCACCGCTGCAACCACTGTTTCGAAAGACGGCGACGCCAACACGGTCCCGAAGGCGCCACTGTTTCGAACTCCGCTGGAAAGGTCACCTGCCGTTTGGTAGCGTAGGTTTCTCAGCTCGCGACTGCTTCTGCGTAAAGCTGATGGACGAGCGGACGAGACGACGGTGAGTTTAAAAAGGTTTATGTACAGCATATATACAGAGGCGTTACAAATTCGGCACTGGGGCCGACAGAGACTCAGAGCCGAGCTCTCCTCTCTAACACATAGGTCTGCTCTCAAACGGGTCCACTCGTGACACACATGTCAGCTTTCACCTAGGACCGCCGATCGCGACGCGCCGCAGGGCTTCTTTTATATGCACCGGGTCCAATCCAAAATGTCCAATCAGAAGCGCCGCTGGTCGTCAGGGCAGACTCCTCCAATGGGGTCGCCGCGCACTGCGTCAGACCCCCAGACATGAAGACGCCCGTTGTTTACTCGACGGGCTCGCTTGCTGGGATGACTCACTGCACGTGCACGACAGAAAGGCGCCGTCCGCCTGTTGACGCCGTTGAGTTGTTCGCGTCAGGCGGGCTGGCCTTGACACAGATTGCCTTTTTGAGAGGCACGGCCGTTCGCTGTGGACTCGCAGGCATAACAGTACCCACCAAGATGCGAAATGGCTAACGAATGAGAATTTGGTGCACACGTATCCCGATTACGCCATCGCTTTCTCCTTTTGAAGGCGAAGCTCAAGTGTCCTTCAAGCTTCTTTCGGTTAATCCCCTTTGAAGCCGAGCAAACATTTTTGCATGTAGCCGCGAAACTTCTTTATCCACCTCCTAAAATAGTTGGCATGTTGCAATGCGAAAGAGGACTCTTGAGTGATTGGTGCATGAAATAAGACGTTGCCACTATCAGGCTCTATTGAGAGGACATGTTATTATAGACTAATCGTTAATCGGTATTACTAGGAATCCATTATCCGACGATGCAGCCCGCTCCGGCCATGAAAGACAATAGTAATTCCGATTCCTCTATCAAGTACCGATGCGTCAAGACATCTTCATTTGCTGCCACGGTATCTTACGCGCATGTTTCGGTCGTCCACCATCTTCCAAAGGGGTCACCTATATGAAATTTATCCTCTCAAGCTACAGCTAGCATCGGAGCTTTCCCGCACCGATGGGACACCATTATGCCACCTTTGGTTAGGTGGCTAAGGTACTCGGCTACTGACCCGCAGGTCGCGGGCTCGAGTCCCGGCTGCGGCGGCTGCATTACCGATGGAGGCGGAAATGTTGTAGGCCCGTGTGCTCCGATTTGGGTGCACGTTAAAGAACCCCAGGTGGTCGAAATTTCCGGAGCCCTCCACTACGGCGTCTCTCATAATCAAATGGTGGTTTCGGGACGTTAAACCCCACATATCTATCTATCTTTGGTTAGGTGTTGCATTCACATAGGCGTACTTGTTTCGCATCGGTACGATAAGCACCTCTACATGCGACTTCTGTGGAGCTTAAGAGACCATCGAACACGTCTTGTGTAGCTGCGCTCGCTACGTCGCTCAGTGATGCCCGCACCGGGTGGTTTGGAACTAACTGCACTTCCTACCATTTTTGGTACAGAAGATTCGAGGAGCTCCAACGTGTGCTTCGATGGCGCATAAAGTTACTGAACGCGACTGACGTACCTGAACTCAACAAATATAAGTGACCGCCTGTAGACTGCACGTGCTCCCCCAAGTGTGCTCGTGATTTTGTGCATATTTCTTTTCTGTCTTCTTCTCTATTTTACCATGTCGTGGTGGTATAGTGGCTAAGGCACTCGGCTGCTGACCCGAAGCTCGCGGCTGCATTTTCGATGGAGGCAAAAAGGCTGTAGGCCCGTGTGCTCTGGTTTGGGTGCACGGTAAACAACCCCAGGTGGTCGAAATTTCCGGAGCCCTCCACTGCGGCGTCTCTCATGATCATAATGTGTGTTTGGAACGTTGAACCCCACATATCGTTCAATTATCAATCTTCTATCTCCCCCCCCCTTATCTCTTCCCCAGTACAGGTTAGCGAACCGGACATGCGTCTGGTTACAATTCCACCTATTATGAACATCGCGAGTGCGCGAGAATGATGCAGTTTATGCTTAACCTAACCCAGCCTGAATTTAACTCCTTCCAACACCATTCGCGACAACGCAATATTTTCTCGCGCTTTTGAACCCCTTTAACCCGACTTACCATCTCGAAAAATCCCGGCTTGGTATCCATGAAACGTGATCTGGGAACTAACCGTGACGTCCATGCGGTACGATTGAAACCCGCACAGCCGTAGAACGAATACCTTAAACGTGTACTTTTCTGAAATTATTTCCAGAATAAAATGAACAAAAATAACGTTCTGACTTCTATTTAAGAATTACTAATAGCCGTATTATTTAGTAATAGCCGTGATAATTAGTAATAGCCGGAGCCGCGCAGTTCCCAACCGGGGAAAAAAATCGCGTGTTGATGGAACTACATTAAGAGGCCTGAGGTGCGGCCTCACCGGTAACCACCGCCGGGAACGCACTCCCTCACCAGAGAAGGATTGGCCACCCTGGTGCAGTATCTGGCCACTACCTCCCACATGGATACGCCAAATAACTCACGGCCCTCAGTCCTCAGCAGCTGCGAAGCAACTGACTACGGCGGCGGTCAGATCTGAAACGCAGCAGAGGGTGCTAAGAATCTCTGGACTACAGGCCGCCACTGGAACCTGAACTTGGCAACGTTTAACGCTAGAACCTTATCTAGTGAGGGAAGTCTAGCTGTACTATTCGAAGAGCTAGAGGGTGTTAAATGGGATATAATAGGGCTCAGTGAGGTTAGGAGGACAGATGAGGCCTATACGGAGCTACAGAATGGGCACGTCCTTTGCTATCGGGGCTTGGCAGACAGAAGAGAACTGGGAGTGGGGTTCCTAATTCACAGAAACATAGTTGGCAACGTAGAGGAATATTATAGCATTAATGAAAGCGTGCTAGGCATTGTAATTAAACTGAACAAAAGATACAAGATGAAGGTAGTACAGGCTTACGTGCCTACATCCAGCCATGATGACTCTTCAGTTGAAAGCTTCTATGAAGACGTGGAATCGGCAATGAGTAAGGTAAAAACACAGTATACTATAGTGATGGGCGACTTTAATGCAAAGGTAGGCAAGAAGCAGGCTGGAGAACAGGCAGTATAGGAGATTATGGCATCGGCACTAGAAACGCCAGAGGAGAGCTACTAGTAGAATTCGCAGAACGCAATAATTTGCGGATTTTGAATACCTTCTACCGAAAACGAGAAAACCGCAAGTGGACATGGAGGAGCCCTAATGGCAAAAATAAGAACGAAATAGACTTTATAATGACCGCACACCCAGGAATCGGGCAGGATGTGGAAGTGGTTGGCAAGGTACGATGCAGTGACTATAGAATGGTACGGTCTCGAATTCGCCTAAACTTGAAGAAGGAACGACAGAAACTGATACGCAAGAAGCCAATCAATGAGCTAACACTGAGAGGGAAAGTACAGGAATTCAGAGTGGCGCTGCAGAACAGGTACTCGGCTCTTAGTGAGGAAACAAACCTTAGCGTAGATACAATGAATGATAATCTGACGAGTATCATTACGGAGTGTACAGTGGAAGTTGGAGGCAGAGTAGTTAGACAGGACACTGGCAAGCTTTCCCAGAAAACAAAGAACCTAATTAAGAAGCGTCAAACCATGAAAGTGTCAAATACAACAGACGAAATAGAACTGGCAGAGCTTTCGAAGTTGATTAACAGACGTAAAGTATGCGATGTAAGAAGGTATAACATGAAGAGAATTGAACATGCTCTGAAAAACAAAGGAAGCTTCAAAGCAGTGAAGAGGAATCTTGGGATAGGCAAAAGTAGGATGTATGCACTAAGGGACAAAGAAGGCAAAATAAGTACCAATATGGATAGAATAGTTAAAATAGCGGAGGAGTTTTACAGAGATCTGTACAGTAGCCGAGACAACCACGACCTTAATACTATAAGAACTAGCAGTAACCCAGATTACATTCCACCAGTAATGATAGAAGAAGTCAGAAAAGCTTTGGAAAGTATGCAAAGGGGCAAAGCTGCTGGGGAGGATCAGGTAACATTAGATCTGCTGAAAGATGGAGGACAGATTGTGTTAGAAAAACTAACCACCCTGTTTACGAGGTGTCTCCTGACGGGAAGGGTACCAGAGTCTTGGAAGAACGTTAACATCATCATAATACACAAGAAAGGAGATGACAAGGACTTGAACAATTACAGGCCGATCAGCGTGCTCTCTGTAGTGTACAAGCTATTTACAAAGGCAATTGCTAACAGAGTAAAGAAAACATTAGAATTCAATCAACCAAAGGAACAAGCAGGATTTCGAACAGGCTACTCAACAATTGACCACATTCATACTATCAATCAGGTAATAGAGAAATGTTCAGAGTATAACCAACCACTATACATAGCCTTCATAGATTACGAGAAGGCGTTTGATTCAGTAGAAATATCAGCCGTCATGCAGACACTGCGGAGTCAGGGCGTAGATGAAGTATATATAAACATTCTGGAAGAAATCTACAGGGGATCAACTGCTACCATAGTGCTTCATAAAGAAAGCGACAGAATACCAATCAAGAAGGGTGTAAGGCAGGGGGACACAATCTCCCCAATGCTATTTACCGCGTTCTTACAGGAGGTTTTCAGAAGCCTAGAATGGAAACAGTTAGGGATAAGAGTTAATGGAGAATACCTTAGTAACCTGCGCTTCGCCGATGACATTGCATTGCTGAGTAACTCAGGGGACGAATTGCAACTCATGATTGCGAAGTTACACAGGGAGAGCAGAAAGGTGGGTCTTAAAATTAATCTGCAGAAAACGAAAGTAATCTACAACAACCTCGGAAAGGAACAGCGCTTCGAGATAGGTAATAGTGCACTTGAAGTTGTAAAAGACTATGTCTACTTAGGGCAGGTAATAACCGCAGAGCCTAACCACGAGATTGACGTAACTAGAAGAATAAGAATGGGGTGGAGCACATTCGGCAAGCACTCTCAAATTATGACAGGTAGATTGCCATTATCCCTTATTAAGAAGGTATATAACAGCTGTATCTTGCCGGTACTTAGCTACGGAGCAGAAACCTGGAAACTCACAAAGAGGGTTCAGCTTAAATTGAGGACGACGCAGCGAGCAATGGAAAGAAAAATGGTAGGTGTAACCTTGAGAGACAAGAAGAGAGCGGAGTGGATTAGGGGGCAAACGGGGGTTAAGGATATCATAGTTGAAATAAAGAAGAGGAAATGGACATGGGCCGGGCATGTAGCGCGTAGACAGGATAACCGCTGGTCATTAAGAGTAATTAACTGGATTCCCAGAGAAGGAAAGCGGGTTAGGGGGAGACAGAAGGTTAGGAGGGCAGATGAAATTAAGAAGTTTGCGGGTATAAATTGGCAGCATCAAGCACAGGACCGGGTTAACTGGCGGAACATGGGAGAGGCCTTTGTCCTGCAGTGGACGTAGCCAAGCTGATGATGATGATGATGATGATGATGATGATGATGATGATGATGAATAGCCGTATTTCAGAAAAGTCGGCTCGCACACACCTTATTAATGCAAAACCACGTGGCTTGATTAGGGGACTTACACTCACGTAGCATAATGTACTATTCCTATCGCCTTCTTTATTTCTTGGCGTGCAGAGGAAGATTAATTAAGTGTGTTCTGTGCTTCCTTACATCTGGAGGCCTTGTAATTATCAAGAACTCCTGGACGTGGAGACGAAACTTGCACACCACCGATTGCGCAATCTCTATTCATCCTATTTCTCCGACTGCGTC
>NC_051165.1:123588826-123693826 GCF_013339725.1 Rhipicephalus microplus
CGGCACTGGGGCCGACAGCTTAGGTACTCGAAGAGCCGAGATGTCTTCTCTCTGACGCATACGTCGGCTGCTCTCTGACGCATAGGTCAGCTTTTTTTTTTATAGGCCCCGGGTTATCCACTACGTCACCAAAGTCCAATCGGAACCACCACTGGTGGCGTCAGTTTCCTCTAATCGGGACACGCCGCAGGGTGGCGTCATGATCCCTCAAATCCGGAGCCGCTGCGTTGGGTTGCACCTCAAGGACGAGTGATGTTGCCACGCATTGCGTAAGACTCGCCAGACTGGATGGCGCCGCTTGCATCATCGGGCTGCTATCGGGCCCATGGGTTGAGGAAGCTTGCCGTGCGTTGAGTAAGACAGACCCGCGGTGCCGGGCTACATGACGTCGTCGAGATGAATGGCGTCAGGCGGGTTCGCTCGCTGGCCTTGGCACAGATTGCCTTTGCAGAGGCAATGACGTTCGGTGTGGACTCCCAGGCTAGACAACGTGTAGGCAGTGTATTTCAAGGGGGTGACTTTGCATTGCTAGGAAGCAACGCGCTCAGCAAAGTTTGGGCAGTGACCCTGAGTGCGAGAAACGAGAACTTTAGCGACGATACATGTCGGCTGGTAAAATTCCGCCTTAAACACTAGCGCGCGTTTCTCGCCAGGCGGAAAGATTTGGGGATATACATTTCCTTCGCTTCCCTTCAGGTGCCAGTAAGGTCGCGCTCGCCCAGTACCTTAATGTGCGCGCGAGATGTCTCACGTTTGTGATTGCGCCCATACGGAAGGCTGGTAGTTTCTGTCGCGTTGTAATGAAATACCGCAAACGTGAATGAACTCGAAGGAGTTGATGGCAGCTGTGAAATTCCAGCGACTCACATCGGAATGCCCGAAACAGACAACCAGCCGACATGGATGATGCACAGTAGAGCGTATACGTGAACTCGTGTTGCGCGCGCTGGCAGTTCTCGCCGGAGTTCACGCGTCCTGAGAAATGGATTAAGGTGCACTTTGCCCAGAACAACTGCGGAGTTGATTTTCTCGTGAGCTGATCAGTGAAACTTTTGTGTGGTTTGAGGGCGTTTCTATGCACACCCACCAGGGTGATTGCTGGAAACATTAATGCAGTTAGGCTGCGTGGTGAAATATGCTGTACAGTTCTCAATCAGTTGACGTAAAGAGAAAAGTTGGCTACACGCTTGCAAACAACGGAAGACACCTTGCCACAACGCTATCGTTTCACGAAAGCTACAAAATAAAAACGATATCATTCCGCGTTTTAGGGGCGAAGCTCCTTAGGGCGTGGGCTGTGCGTCCCCTGTAGCCTGTATGTAGCCACCTCTAGTTTAGTTCTTGCAGTGTTCACTAGATGGCGGTACCGTCCCCTGTATGTAGGAGTGAGGCGCCTTCGTCGGGGTCGGACGTGTTTTTGGAGAGCTCCGGAATGACAGCTACAGATAAGTGTTTTTGCATGTTTCCAGCTTGCCTCTGTATGTAGCGTTATGAGAACGTAAGGCGCTAGCGTAAAGCTTGATTAGGTCTAGTACGGTGTACGTTTTTTTTTTAGTATTCTGTACTGTGTTTTTTTTTTCTCCAGCCACCACGTGGCTGAGGCCTGCGCGTAGACCGACCACGTGCATGCGCAGGTGCTGTGAAGTGTAGCGTATTTATTTATTATTGTGGTTCTTTTTGGCTTAGACCAGTGTATTTTAGTACAGTTTTCTAACACGTGGGCATCGGTAAACTGAGCTAGCCATGGTCAAAAAGATCGTAAAGTGTTCAGAGTGCGGGATAGGGTGGAAGGTGGAAATTAGTGTGGAAGAGAAAGCAGAAGATGACGCCAAGTGTAGACAGTGCGAGTTCGAGGAGAAAATGAAAAATATGATGGCGGTCCAGAGTGGGCTCATGGAGAAAATCGCAGAGCTGGAGAATGCATTGGCGAAGGAGCGAGAGAAAACGTCAGCCATGGAGGAAAGGCTCCGGGCAGCCGAGAAGGGCCTATCGAAGGTCGTGAAGGGGAACGAAGACGCAGGTGACGGCGGAAGCATTATGGCGACGACCCCCCGTGCGGGAGAGATGAGGGAAACAGGCATGACAAAGGCAGATACATTGGCCACAGGGCCCAGCTACCGGGAAGTAGTTTTGAGGGAGGGAGGGAGCAAACTAGCAGCCGTGACTCACGCTAGTCACCTAGTCAGCAGCCAGGTGCAGGTTTCAGAAGGAATGTCTGAACAGGTCATCATCGCCGGTGACTCAAATTTAGTCCGATGCGCAGCGGCAATCAAAGAAAGGGTGAAAGGCGACAAGAGAGTTGCGATAGGGACGTTCCCAGGACAAACGCTGGGGACAGTAATGAGTCAAGCGGGTGAACAACTCGCAGCTAAAGCTAACAGTCGTAACCTCGTTGTAATTGCGGGAGGGTTAAATGACGTCCTGAAAAAAGAATCGTCAGGACTAGCGACGACCTTGGCGAAAGGGGTGGATGACATGCGCACCGTGTCCCCCCAGGTGCAAATTGTAGTATGCACAGTACCGGAAGTACCAGTACGCAACGTCAACCTGCAAAGAGCGGTAGTCGACGCAAACAAAGAGATATGGCGAATTAGTCGAGAGAAGGGTTTCGAGGTAGTGGATTTAAACAGGGAAGTGCACAGGTGGGGTGGATTCCAAAGAGACAAGATTCATTTCGATAAGAGGCTTGGACACGAGGTGGGCTGGCGACTGGCAGGACGCGCAGTAGCTTTTTTGGGGGGCTCACGGGCCCTTCGGAGTCCGGGGTAGCTCGTAACAGGGACAACAACCAGGAGGACGCTTTGACAGGTAGAATTGCGAAAAACCAGAAGAAAGGTAAAAGAAAAAGGAAAAAGGCGCGTGTTGCAATTAGTTACATAAACATGCAGGGTGGCAGAAAGAAGGCAAAATGGTTAGAGATTGAGGAGCAGTTAAACAAAGAACAGATAGGCGTGTATGCGGTTACAGAAACACACCTTAGAGACTTGGAAGAGCCACCACATATTAAAAATTATGTTTGGGAAGGGTGTAACAGGACCATATCGGAAAGGAAAGGTGGGGGTGTAGGAATGCTAATTCACCGCGGAGCCAAATGGGTTAGAGTGAAACAGACGTGTTCAGAGCACCTCTGGGTTCTGGGCACAGTAGGTGGAAAGGAAACGTGGCTAGGGGTAGCCTACTTGTGGACGGGGAATAACTGCAGAGAAAAGAATCAGGAGATAGTGGATTGCATGAGTGCGGATATTAAGGAATTTGGTAATGGGGCCGAAATCATCCTTCTAGGGGACATGAATGCCCACATACATGACCTTGACGGATATTCAGACACCAATGGGAAGTTATTACTAGATCTTTGCGAGCAACATAGTCTGGAGATAGTTAACACGGGGCCTAAATGTGACGGCCAGATCACATGGGAAGTCGGAAACAAGCAATCAAGTATTGATTATTGTCTCATGACTGAAGGAATTTACCACAAACTGACAGAAATGAGGATAGACGAGGAAGGCATTAACAGCTTGGGTAGTGATCATAAACGAATAACATTACAAATGGGATACGAAACTAAAAATATGAGCATGGAATCAAAGTCTGGCAGCTCGTATTTAAATGACAAACAAATAATAAATATAGCCGCAAGAGTCGAGGAAGCAGTAGGTGAAATACCAGGCAAGGACTGGGAGTATAGGGAGCTGTTACATCTAATGACGAAGGAGATAGGGAAAGAGAAGAAAACCGTTTGCTGGAAAGGAAAAAGGAAGCCAAAAAGTTGGTGGAACAAGGAAATCCGGGAGGCGATCGAGAAGCGACGCGAAGCATCACGGGAGCATAGAAAGGCAAAAAAGGAGAAGCGGCCGCAGGACGAAGTCAAAAAAATATGGGAAATATATTTGGAGAAAAAGTCCCTTGTACAGAAATTGGTAGAGGCAAAAATTAAAGGTGAAAGTGAACGCTGGATGACAGAGATACACGAAAAAAAGGAGGCCGCGCCTAGGATTTTTTGGAGCCACATAAAGGCGCTAGGTAGGAAGTCTGTCACAACGCAACAACATATTCTAGATGAAGGAGGAAATCAATTGGAAGGGTACGAAGCGCTAGGTTACATCCAAAAGGTAACAGCCGATTCGTTTCAAAAGAGCGTCCAGGGGATCTCCCCGGTGAGTAAAAGTGTGGCGGAGAAAGCAACAGAGGAAGAGCTAGTACTAGATAATTTCAACTGGAAAAAGGCCGAAGGAAAAATTCCAAAGCGCACTGCCGCGGGTTTAGATGGGATTCCCGTTAGCCTCATTAACGTACTAGGACATAACACTAAAGAAGCATTGTTAAAAGCAGTAGAAAAAAGCTTAAAGGACGGACAAATACCGGACAGTTGGCGACAAAGTAGAATGAACTTAATCTATAAAGGCAAGGGAGAAAAGGACAAGATTCGCTCGTATAGACCACTAACCATTACATCGGTACTATACAGGTTGGCGATGCAAGCAGTAAAAATGAAAATAGAAACATGGGCCGAACATAACGATATTTTGGGAGAACTTCAGAACGGATTTCGAGTCGACAGGCGGTTAGACGATAACCTGTTTGTTCTCACTCAGTGTATAGAAATATCTAAAATAGAGAATAGGCCCTTGTACGTGGCTTTTCTAGACATCACTGGGGCATACGACAACGTTAATCAGGAAATTTTGTGGGATATATTGAAAGGAATGGGCATGGGCGACGACGGTATACAGCTTTTGAGGGAGATATACCGAGAAAATACAGTTTGCATAGAGTGGGAAGGAATGCGTAGCAAAGAGAACGTTGAGGTTAGCAGGGGTCTGAGACAGGGATGTCCTTTGTCCCCACTGTTATTCATGCTGTACATGGTGAGTATGGAAAAAGCGCTAGAAGGTAGCAACATTGGTTTTAATCTGTCACACAAACAGGGCGGCATGATGATTGAGCAGAAGCTTCCAGGTTTATTTTATGCGGACGATATCGTCTTATTTGCGGACAGTCGAGATGATATACAGCAGCTGGCGAATATATGCGGAAGGGAAGGTGAAGCTCTTGGACTAGGATTCAGTGTAACGAAGTGTGGATTGATGGTATTCAATGATCCCTGTGATCAGACGGTGTCCATACAAGGCCAAGAAATACCGAGGGTAAGTGAATACAAGTACCTTGGAGTATGGGTAAATGAGAGTGATAGATACATGGAGGTACAGGAAAAAGCCTCGGCAGCAAAAGGAAAGAGGAATGCGGCAATAATGAAGCACAGAGCGTTGTGGGGATACAATAGGTATGAGGTGCTTCGAGGTCTGTGGAAGGGTGTAATGGTTCCAGGGCTTACTTTTGGGAACTCAGTGGTGTGCATGAGGGCAGAGATGCAATCGGGAATGGATGTAAATCAAAGGACTGTGGGACGCCTCGCGTTGGGTGCTCACGGGAAGACGACAAACGAGGCTGTAAAGGGCGATATGGGGTGGGCAGGTTTTGAGGCGAGGGAAGCGCAGAGCAAAATAAGGTTCGAAGAAAGGCTAAGAAATATGAAGGAGAGTAGATGGGCAGAGAAGGTGTTCCGTTATTTGTATAGGAAGAGCGTGGACACACAGTGGAGAAAAAGAACTAGAAGACTCACTAGTAAATATACGGCCGGTATTGTGAGCCATATGTCAACAAAGAGCGTTAAGGGAAAAGTCAGGGAGGCGGAGAGGATTTACTGAATGGCAGCTATGGAGAAAAAACCGGCTTTGAGTAACTACCGAAAGGGCAAAAATGAAATAAGGAGGGAGGCATTTTACGATAATTCAAGGGGAAGCGCTTTACTGTTTGAAGCGAGATCGGGTTGCCTTAGAACGCGTAGTTATAAAGCAAGATTCAGTAAAGAAGAAGAACAATGCACATGCTGCGGGAAAGATAAGGAAACGGCGGAGCATGTTCTGATTGAATGTGGAGATATCCACCCAGGTGTACGTTTGGGCACGAGCCTACAGGAAGCCTTGGGTTTTAGGGACAACAATGGAAAGCTGAACACACCCGCGATTGAAATAAGTAAGAGACGGTTAGAGTATTGGTGGCAGAAAATTAGAGAGAAAGGACAAAAATAAATATTGGAAAAATAAAATATGGACAGTGTGCCGTAAATGGCAGAGAACTTAAGCTGAAAATTTACCTTTTTTCCATTAAGGTAGAATTTATCGAAGTAGAGGCATTAGGCCAACATAAAAAAAAAAGAAAAAAGGTTTTTTTTTTTGTCGAGCCTGGTGGCATACTTGTCACCACCCCGTTATAAAGGGGACGCTCATAGCATCCATCCATCCATCCATCCATGTAGCCACCTCTCGTTTAGTTCTTGTAGTGTTTACTAGATGGTGGTACTTGTAGCTGATGATGAAAAGATGCAAGATGTTATAAACTAGAAAGCGGTACCTGTAGCGAACGGACGGGTGGTAAGACGAACGGACGGGTGGTAAAACGGTAAGACGTATATCGTTTGACCATATGAAACCTACCACGATCCGAGGAACATGCATAGACCTAGTATTTGCAAATTGCCCACTGCAACCCATACAGGAACCGCTCATCCCTTCATTTCACAGACCATAAAGCTGTCATAATGAAGGGACATCGCAAGCCATCCATCTTCTAAGAACAAATAAAAGTTGATTTGTGTATATACACACACAACGTTTTTCACGTCTTTACATGATGATCGACTGGGCGAATTACACGGAAGATTCACAGTTTACCGATGAATCCCTCCGGAGCTTCGCCCATTCATCATCATTCACCCTGTGAATATGCCGTAATTTTTTTTAGCGTATTGAAGTGTTTTAGCGCATATATGCAGCGACCAAGCTAGTTTTATATGAATAGGTATAGTTCGGTCGCAAGTGTGCTTTTGACTGAGACGAAGTCAACATTTCTCATCAATAATTACCTTGCCCTGGCAGATAGCGCAACAAAACCCCTACGATTGGAGTACTTCATTGCTATCAAAAGTCACAGTGCAACTGAAATTCTATCCGAAAAATAATGTGTGAAAATTTGTGTTGGCAACGTACAGCGTATCTTACAAAAAATTAGTTATTGCGGAAAAATGTTCACTAAAAGCTACCACTACGTCAGGGCTGCTTGACATACAGAGATTAGCATAAAGATCATTCCCATAGGCATGAACTCACGCACATCGGCAGTAAGAAATTTGCTCAGCAAAGTAAGCAACACCAAAATGTAATACGGTCACTGTAATTGTCGTTTACTGTATTTAGATTACTTCTTACAGTACTGCCCCGCCTCCGTGGTCTAGTGGCGAAGGTACTCGGCTGCTGACTCGCAGGTCTCCAGATCAAATCCCGGCTGTAGCGGCTGCATTTTCTATGAAGGCGAAAATGCTGTAGACCCGTGTCCTCAGATTGGGTGCGCGTTGAAGAACCTTAGGTGGTCTACATTTCCGAAGCCCTCCACTAAGGCGTCTCTCATAATGATATGGTGCTTTTGGGACGTTATACCACACATTTTAATCAATCATTCTTACAGCACTTTTACTTGCTCTCATGGGGAGAGGGAAAATCTCAGGACTTGATATATATGCACGCCATCTCTTTAAACTACCACCGATAGTGACGTCACAAGGGAA
The DNA here is from genome assembly GCF_013339725.1 of Rhipicephalus microplus. Taxonomy (NCBI): domain Eukaryota; kingdom Metazoa; phylum Arthropoda; class Arachnida; order Ixodida; family Ixodidae; genus Rhipicephalus; species Rhipicephalus microplus. Next base: position 123,596,451 of record NC_051165.1, read on the forward strand.
AGCTGATGCCTGCCCCCCCCCCCCCCCCCCGTCAGGTTGGTGTGAACCCCCCTCCCGAAAAAAACTTCTGGCTAAGCCATTGACTACTATTACTACTACTATTAGCAATGATACAATAATTAGCTTACCCGCAGTTTCTCTGCTGCATGCGGCAGTGGTTGAGGTATCGCTGTCCATCTGAGCCGCAAACAGGGTCCAATATGGGTAGGCAGCGTTTGGGGCACTTGGGGGGCTCCAGGCATCGGCTCAAAGGCGCCATTTGCACGGGCTCCTTGCTCCTGCACGTGAGAACTACTTCTTTAATTTGGGTTTGCACGCGTCTTATAAGGCTTGAGTACTTTTGGAATCATATTTGCATGGATATATGACGACACGCAAACTTTCTTCACTTGTTCACACACAGCACACACAGCTAAGGTATGTTATTTTGAAAAAAAAAAACTAAAAACGTTTGCCGTTGAGGTACATGTGAAAATGGCAGAAAAGTGCTCGTTGTTGCAGCGAGAAAAAAGAAATCACTGCATATTCAAGAATTGAATGATGAGTCGATTAAGCAGTGGGATCGTTCAGTGTTACCGTAAATCCCCTACATCATTGTACACTGACACATGTAAATGAGTGCCAAGCGGTGAATACATAATGTTTATTGGTCATGACTCGTATATATTGTGTCGAGTTGTGAATTTTGTTTTGCCTTCATATTGATTCGTGGTAAGTTGGCAAAGACAAGGTCGGGGAACGGTGGCCTGGTGGTTGTTGTTGGTTGTTTCGATTTATTTATTTATTTATTTATTTATTTATTTATTTATTTATTTATATGTGGGGTTTAACATCCCAAAACCACCATATGATTATGAGAGACGCCGTAGTGGAGGGCTCCGGAAATTTCGACCACCTGGGGTTCTTCAACGTGTACCCAAATCTGAGCACACGGGCCTACAACATGTCCGCCTCCATCATCGGAAATGCAGCCGCGGCAGCCGGGATTTTATCAGTTGGTTGTTCCGAGTCGTACGAAATGCATCGTAGAGCACATCGATACGTCGTCTACCGAACAAACCAGTTGTCCGTGATCATCATCTTCATCGTGATCAGCGTCATCGTCATGGCGTAAAGTAAGTACCTCGCATGTGCTATGCCGTGATGGTACAAAGACAGTGTGTGGTCTGGAATGCTCCTATTCGTCATCGTCAGCAGCGTCTACGACGCACAACACCGTCGCCGACGGACAAGCCTCTATCATAAGGAGCTCTATCATAAGGGCCCTTTAACACCGAAACGGGACGATTCCGAAGACTAATCTGGTGGCGCCTAGCTTGTTTCTAGGCCTTATAGATAGGTGATTCAAGTTGTTTCTGCAAGTTGTCGTTGTAAGGCTTTAGCTATAGGCGATGCTCGGTTGCATCTACGTTGATTCTCAGCGCAGAGAGGCTCGAGCAAAATCACGCGCAGTCGCACGCACGACACGGGCACATTGTTGTTGGCGCAAGCCTTCCACCGCTTCGGGGTCTCCTCACAGCAGCCGCTGCCTTCCCCGTTAACTAGTATTTTTTGGTTGCACGTGCTCGGGAACTTCGGCTCGGCGCCGTTTTCTAGCGGAGCCTTCGCTATAGTGTTATCGGCACGCGCTTGATGCTTTCAAGTCACGAATAACATGGCATGCGTGTTATCGTCAGCGTGATGTAACATTGCCAATTGGAGATAACAAGCCCACGGTTTCTCAGAGAGTACGTAAACGCTGGCAAACCAGACTACAAACTCTGATGATGGGTCAGAAATATGGCCCAAATCAGCCTCTCCTTTTTTTTTTTTAAGTGACGAAGCAGCGCGAAAAAGGCGCAGTTGGACGTGCAATGACGCCCACACACGTACAGACGGGTTCACGGTTAAAGTGAACACTTTCGTGTGCACGATGTCTGAATTTCGCTCACTAGCAAAAGCATAGTGGCTTAGATTTGCTTAAGGCTACTACTGGCTGACTATACTGTCTTTTTTTTCTCGTAGATTAATGCCATGCACGAACAATGTTTCTACGTGTACATGCAGTTATGAGGCCCGTAATATAACCGGTACTCATCAAAGTGTTCTATTTAACAGTGAATGATACGTACATTCGAGCTAGGTGTTCTCAACATTGCAGTGTGCATTGTTACTGATGGACATTTTACGCATGTTTATACTAGTAAAGGAAATAACAAAACTCACCCGAGCAAAAGTTTCATTACTTATTAAGGAGCAACTTTGATGTCCTCTCCCATTCTTTGCCTCTCCCTTTAATTACTAAACATATAGCTTTCCCGAAAGCAATGGACAATCAGGAAAATCAACTAAAGTTCGAACAAGAAAGTGCGGCAGGTACAGAAAAAAAACGCAAAAGGAAAATAAATGAAAAGATATCATTGACGACGGAGGAAGCAATCGCTCATCCGTTGCGCTCCTCTACATGTGGAATCACGAGTATACTGACCCGCAGGTCTCCTTCTTGAAGAAGCACTCGTTGAGGTACACCTCGCCGTTGGAGCCGCACACGGGTTCGTACAGCTCCGAGCAGTCCTGAGGGCAAGAATTCAGCTTGCGGGACTCTGCGATATAGTTGCAATAACAGAATCACTTTGTGTGCACCGACGTAGTCACAAGTAATACGTCCCGATGGTTCACTTTAGAGAAGGTCAAGCAGCGACGGATATAGGCTATAGGCCACCTTAACCCCGATTTGGCGTCCATGCAGTCGTGCTCTTCTGTATGTCACATCGCTTTCTCTGTTTCCGCTCTCACCGTTAGCTACTACAGCTACCTCAAGCATCTATGGTCACAAGAATTTGTGTGATCATTAATAATATAGGTTGGTCGTCGGGATAGATATGTATGACGAAGCGTTAGCGTAGATGCATTCACGTTAAGCGGTGCTATAGCTGTGAAATACGAAGACACATTGCACAAGCTATCTTATACCAATGTAAATATTAAACTATTTCTTTAAGCACACGTTTTACTTTCGTGTTTTGCTGACTTTTATGATGGAGGAATCAACCATGTTTCTTTATCAACTTCGCAAATGTAGTCAGGCTTTTAGAACATATCCCTCTCGCTAGATAAATGGGCTCACTATTCTGTTCTGGATCGGGGGTGTACGATCAGTCTTCAACAGTGTTTTCTATGTATCAGAGGTGTTACGTGTTATAGGATGTTATAGAAAGCTTTTGCGTTAAAATACCTTCCGGGAAAGCCGCCGTAGCACAAATTGAAAGGCGAGATATATCAGAAAAGCGAGTACTTCTATAAGAAATCGACGAGCTAGGGCAGGAAAATTCAAATGTTTTTTTTGTCATTTACAACCACATGAAGCCAGCGGACGATGAGGGCTGGTGAAGCTAGCCTTAACCTTCCATTGGATTCAAGTTAACGTTAAAATTCACTTTTCTTTTTAGGATAGCAATTTGAGCAGAGGGAGACGTAAAAGGACGGTCGCAGTCGAACCCACCCTAACAGCCCTGATTGCAGCACGCCGTGTTCGTCCAGTTGGTGTTACGATATTACGATGTCTTATGTAGATACATATGGACAGTTTATATTGATGCACTTATGTATACGACAGAAAAAAACATGCATAAAAAATATAGCTTACCTCGGGCACTCGCTATGCAAACGGCCAAGGTCTGGGTGCCAATAACCTTCCTGGAAAATAAGAATTATAAAAACACAGTGCTGTGTATGCAATAAAAATAACCGAAGCGCGCACTGAGTGAGCCACAACTGCAGGAAAAGCACATATATAATTACTAGAAATCATTCTTATATAGATCTCGAAGTCATTTTGTTTTCTTGCTGTGCTGCCTGCCACACCATGAAAAAGATTGCCCCCCCCCCCATCAACTTCAAAATAAAAAAAAAACAATGCAATAAAGTTGAGCCCTTACACAAGCCTATACAGTATGCCAAGTCATGACCTATTGTCATGAGTCCCACCTGCGATCGGTAATGGCGGCGTTTACACTGCAGTTACGTTGTCAAAATCTGCAATTGTTATGAAGCCTATACGGGTCGTTTCCGCTCGGAGTTCAAAGAGAAACTTTTGCTCAGAAACCGGCCTTCTGTAAATTTATTTATTTATTTATTTATTTATTTATTTATTTATTTATTTTCAAATACTGCAGGCCCTGTTCGGGCCCAATCAGAAGTGGGTAACAAATGTCAGTGACAAAACAGAATATAAAAATATAAGAAAATACAATACTTGGTACAAAAATAAGGAAATTCCCTACATCAGGCAAAATATAAATAATACATAGCAATAATGGCATTCATACCGAAATACAAAAAATCTCAGCACTAATGAGGAACATAATATATTGCATATTAAAGATCAAGTGTTAGGTCATTGACGAGATGGGCGAACGATTGTGTCGTGTCCGCATTAACGACCTCCTGAGGTAACTTGTTCCATAATGAAAGAGCATGAGGGAATAATGAGTACTGATGAACGTTCAGACGACTGAATGGTTGTCCAACTGTTTTATTATGATGAATACGGTCAAATCGCACGGACGGGTTGGTTATGTAGCGATAAATAGGGCTTTTATGCCGCCTAAAGGTTTGTTTCAGTTGGCTTTAATATTTTCGTTCTACTGCTTTGCACCACTGCGGCGTCCCTGCCTCACAACGAAAGTGTCAAATCTCGTCGATGATGACGTTATTTGTCCAAGAAATTGTGTCTGTTCGGGAAACGTACCCGCAGTTCCTCCGCTGCATGATGCAGAGGTTCGGATAGAAGCGTCCGTCCTTGCCGCACACCGGGTCGTAGATGTCGAGGCACTTGTCGGGGCACAGCGGGTGCCGGCCACGGCACCGCTCCCACTCGACCACCTGCACCGGCTCGGTGGAGCCGCGCTTCCGTCTCTGTTTCCTGCGGAAGCAAGGAATCACGAGGAAGATTAGTAGGATCAGAAATGCTGGTACGCAGAAAGAGAAATGTTTCTTCATAAAGAATGAACATGTCACGCGGTCATGACGCAGACGAAAATGGCAGTCGACGTGTCCAGAGATCAAACTCTTAATACGGCCGAACTTGTAACTGGGAAAGGAAAAAAAAAACGCATGCTACAGCAATGCGCACTATAATGACATCGGGGAACAGAGTGTCGGCCGTCGATAAACTGACAAATCATCAAGCGCGATCATTTATGCATGTATCATGGAAGATTCCAGAGTGGCGGCTGAGTAAGTTCCATAACTAACTGTAATGTTCGAGTTGAGCAGGTAATCTAGTCGGAACGTTCTCACACTATCTAGATAGTTCGCAGTCATGCGGGCTGTTCTTGCGTCAGAAAGCAGTTCCATTTATTAGGGCGCTAACATGAAAGTAGAAAGAAAGAAGCACATGTGACATTATCATGTCGCTGATAACTACTTAACAAGTATACTTCATGAGTGAGTCTGAGTGAGCTCCGAATTTTTTGCGGGTTTATGTACTAAGCATGCTTAACTCAATATTAAATTCTTTAGTGACACTTGGGTATTATGAAACAGTCATAATGCCCCATACCTTATTTTTGTATATTGTGTCTTGTGAGAATTTGTGACAGTCTTAGGTGCCTTGCAAAATACTTTCTGGCGTAATAAAGCTGTCCGTAACATCTTTTAGCAAATAAACCTCTCCTAAAAATCCTATTTTTGTGGGAAATACAGATATTTTATTTGAAGTGTGGGAAGAGACAGGGGTTAATCCCCTCTTCCCCAATCTCGCCCGCTAAAACTGTGGGACTTTAAATAAAGTCCATTAATTAATTCATTCATTCATTCATTCACTCATTCATTCATTCACTCATTCATTCATTCATTCACTCATTCATTCATTCATTCATTCGTTCATTCATTCATTAATTCATTTGAATGCAATAGAGCGTTATTAACAGCGGTCACATAACGCTCACTGGGCACGGACGCGTGTCCACAAGTGTTGCTAATATCGAGCACTGTTCCGCCGAGAATTGCAGCACTTTAATTGTACAAATTTCCTGATAACACACAAACACGACCAATCAAAACAGAACACTGGACGTTGATCTCTAAAGATGTAGATTCTATACTTCTGGCGCACACCCGCTCTCAGAAATTGGCCAAGATTCGGTATGTGCACACACACACACACACGAATATATATATATATATATATATATATATATATATATATATATATATATATATATATATATATATATATATATATATATATATATATATATATTAGAGAACAATTTTTTGTTTTGTACAACAACAAACTTTTTTTTTTGCTGATCAGTGCACAAAAACACGCTGTCATCGTCTTTTACACTTCCTTGTCTTCTCCTGCGTCACAGAGTGACATAGCCACTGTGTGTACAGTGGAAATATATCGTACATATTGCGCTTGAAACGACCTTAACGGCCAATGGCGTGGCTTCTTTATTTAGTCAGTGAATCATAACGCCGCAGCACGACATGATCGATGAAACAGACATGACACGTGTGTGTTGCATGAAGCTTGCTTGTTAGAATAACGACGAGAGAAAACATTCAAGAGATGAAAAAGCTAAAGCCGTAACGGCGCAGAAAAATCTTTAGGCAGTGCACGTTCGTAACGTGGCGAAGCCAACCTAAAAAACAGAAGGGACGTTTGCTTCACCGTGAAATTACTATTATTGCGGCAAAGCGCACGCTTCAGTGTAAAATAGACGTTGCAGATGTTCATTGACATTAATGTTTTCTTTCTCAAGTTACAAGCACGGCAGAAAGAAAAAAAAAAAAACAAAAGAGATCAGTACTGATGGCGCTGTCTTTTAAAGGCAAAGCATTAGTTAGCGAACTTCAGCGACTTTGAGCGTATCTATCTATCTATCTATCTATCTATCTATCTATCTATCTATCTATCTATCTATCTATCTATCTATCTATCTATCTATCTATCTATCTATCTATCTATCTATCTATCTATCTATCTATCTATCTATCTATCTATCTATCTATCTATCTATCTATCTATCTATCTATCTATCTATCTATCTATCTATCTATCTATCTATCTATCTATCTATCTATCTATCTATCTATCTATCTATCTATCTATCTATCTATCTATCTATCTATCTATCTATCTATCTATCTATCTATCTATCTATCTATCTATCTATCTATCTATCTATCTATCTATCTATCTATCTATCTATCTATCTATCTATCTATCTATCTATCTATCTATCTATCTATCTATCTATCTATCTATCTATCTATCTACAACTTTTAGCTCGCCTGGCCGTTTGGATATTGCCTACGACTTTTAGCTCTCCTGGCCGTTCTGATAATGGTATCGATACCAAACTTGGTATGGCATAACATGACTGTATAAGAACATATTTGACTAGTCATAACATGAAACTCATGACATGGGTGTCATGAATGTCATGATTTACATTTAACTATCCTGCAGCTTTTGCGGCGGTTTCGTTCACATGACATGACTAAAAATTGGCATCGTATGACATGACTGCATGGCGAACACTAGGGACAGACTCTAACGTGGAAATCATGACCTATATATCATGTAAGTCATAAAACATGACTGCACAAGGTAACCAACCGCCTGTTGCGAAATTTAGACGACCAAGCCATCACACTACTCACAAAAGACATTAATTACATGTGGGAAACTGGCCAGGTACCTGAACAATGGCGCACGGCCACGGTAATCCTTCTCTCAAAGCCAGGTAAACCACTCAACTTCGACAATCTACGCCCGATTTCCCTAACCTCATGCATAGGAAAAGCAGCTGAACATGTCATCCTAAATCGTGTATCGCGCTACATAGAGGATCACGAACTCTTTCCGTTCAACATGGTCGGGTTCCGTCCGCACCTTTCAACACAAGACGTCATGCTATTACTAAAGAAACAGATCTTCGACTCAAAAACGAGAGATGTTCGTGGCATTCTCGCCCTAGACCTCACTAAAGCATTCGACAGCGTCTCACACCGCTTTATACTGGAATCCATTGCCAGCCTTGGTCTCGGTAAAAGATTCCAGGCGTACATTCGTTCTTTTCTGCAAAATCGAAAAGCTCAGCTGCATTTATCGCAACTTACATCCGACACTTACACATTAGGTTCCAACGGGACACCACAAGGGGCAGTCATTTCTCCACTCCTTTTTAACATAGTAATGAAGGGACTATCTGACAAACTCCGCCAGATCCCAAACATAAACCATGCTATATACGCAGATGACATCACCATCTGGTGCCCGGGAGGCTCATTGGCGGAGTTGGAGCAAGCCCTTCAAACTGCTCTCAATACCACAGAAGCCTACTTAAAAAACACTGGACTTCGTTTGTCGCCCACAAAATCAGAGTTGCTACTGTACCGGCAATCTCGCCAAGGCGTTCGTAACTTAACACCCTTAGGTGATCTACCCATAGCGCTACACGCCAAAGATGGGCAGCGAATACCCCGCGTGGACTCCATACGCATTCTCGGCCTCCTCGTCGAGGCCACTGGCTGTCATGCAAGAACAATTAAACATATCACAGCTAAAACCGAGAACATGCTCCGACTCATTCAGCGAGTCTCGGGTCGTAGACGAGGCCTTGGAGAGGCCAACCTTCTGCGCATATACCACGCGTTCCTAATGAGTCACATCAATTACGTCGCCTCTGCCCACAACTGGACGAAGGTAGAAAAGACGAAACTAAACACACTCATGCGCAAAAGCATTAAACAAGTCCTTGGTTTGCCTCAAAACACGAGCACTTCCCGTCTCGACCAACTAGGCATGCACAACGGCATCGATGAAGTGATCGAGGCCCAGACCACGGCCCAAGTGATCCGCCTCTCCTCCTCCAAGGCAGGCCGCCGACTTCTAAGCGAGGCCGGCATGTCCCCACACCCCTGCCTTGAACGCGCAGTAACCCTCCCCAGAGTTGTCCGAGCTACTTACATGGTAACCCCATTTCCGCGAAATGTCCACCCACAACACAACGAAGGCAGACGGCTGGCCCGCGCTCGCGCGATCCTAAACCGTACCGCCGCGAATCGCAACTCTACCGCATTCGTCGACGCAGCGCAATACGGTAACTCCTCCTCTTTCGCACTCGCGGTAGTAGATGGCGACGGAGCCCTACGCTCAGCCGCCTCGGTTAGGCTATCAACAAGCGCCATAGCCGAACAAGTTGCTATAGCTTTAGCGATGACCGACCCCTCACTCACTAATGTCTTCACAGACTCTCGCGCCGCCATTCGGGCTTACGAAACCGGCAACATCGCTCCAGAAGCAGCCCGCATTTTACAAACACGGAAATATACGGGCTCGCACTACCTCTCTTGGTTCCCTGCCCACATGGGCAAAGACGTTCACCCACAACAACCCAACCTCAACGAAATGGCTCATGATCGAGCACGAGAACTGACCCGCCGTGACGATCAATCAGCCACCGAAGAGCTGGGCCCAGACGTGCAGTTTAATGACCCACTACTCACCTTCCATGAAATTACCTCCCACTACCGACACAACAGAAGCCGATACCCTTTACCCCATTCAAAACTCGAACGCGCGCAAGAAGTAGCCTTTAGAATGTTACAAACGAGATCGTACCCATCACGGGGCCGACTCAGCCATTATAACTCAGACATAAATTCACAGTGCCCAGATTGCACAGAAGTGTACTGTTCACTCGCGCACATGCTCTGGCAATGTCCCGCGTTACCTCAGGGACCTCTCACCAGTGAGTCCGACTGGGAGGAGGCACTCAGGAGCCCCAATCTCCGAAACCAACTTAAGGCAGTCCAGAGGGCCCAAGAACTGGCGGAACGCCACCACGTTCCCGCCCCGACTCGGGCGTCGCCTACGGTAGCGGCTGCTAGGATGTCCCACGTGGGCACCCTGGTGGCTTAAACTCCTCAGGACCATATATTAAAGTTCTTGACTGACACGCCACGCTCATGGTACGCTCGCAGTCGTTTCGCTAGCTTCACATATACCAAATTTGGTGTTACGGGACGTGAATGCATTATGAAGGTGTGTGAGTGGTGCAAACATTATAATCACGAGGTGCGTGTCATGTAACAACATGACTACATGCTACGTTCATGATGCGCTCGTGGCCGTTTCGCTAGCTTCCCATGTAGCAAATTCGGTATTACGTCACGCGAACGGATGACATATGTAAGTTACACGCCCAAACATGATAATCATGACATGCATGTCATGTAACAACATGACTACGTGCCACATTCAAGGTGCCAATACACTTCGACGTGACCCGGCACACGTTCGCGTCGGCGTTCGTGTCGTCGAGTCATGCTGGCAATGCCACGCCAGGCGCCGATCTGAGAAGCATACGCTCGCAGGCGCGCACCGCGCTGCGTTGCTTTGACACATGCGCATTTGAGCGCGCCCGGCGTCCCTCCGTCACGAAGCTAGGCAGTCGCGGTGCTGTCTGGGTAACGACTTCAGCGCGAAATGCAGCGTGTCACATTTCGCGCCGGTTGCCGCCAAGCCTCACCTACAGACCCTGGTCGCACCTAGTGTCAGACTACAGAGTGCTCGAGGTTTGCTATAGCGTAGCGTCGCTGCGCCCAACGTGCGCACGCGTCAACGCTACGTGCGCTTGCCGCCGTTTCACTAGCTCCACAAATATTAAATTTGGTTTGCATGACGTTAATAGACGACGAAGGTAAATGACACGTCCGAACATGATAATCATGATATGCCTGATATGGAAAACGTGACTACATGCTACTCTCACAGCGTGCTCACGACCAGTTTTTTGGTTACCCATATACCAAATTTGGTATCACGTGATGTGTATGGACGACGAAGCGAAATGACACGTCCAAACATGAAAATCATGACATGTGTGTCATGTAAAACATGACTATATGCTACGCTCATAGCGTGCTTGCGGCCGTTTCGCTAGCTCCTCATATACCAAATTTGTATCAGGTGACGTGAATAGGTTTCGAAGGTAAATGAAACGTCCAAACGTAATAGTCATCACATAGAAGTCATGTACGGTATAATGTATCCGCACCTCGTAACGTCGTGCTGATTTTAAAGTGACATATCAACCTTCTTCATTCGTGCTTCACATGTCATCGATTCCCACTGTACGTCGGATCTGCCATTTCTTTCTTTACAAGTATTATTTGCACTCATGTAACACGTTGAAAGATGCATGTGATTAATATGAACAGGGAAAGCAAGGCAACATATGACATGACAATGAATATTATGAAATTTCAGTTTTACTACACTTTTCACGTATGTCACCTACCTTTTTGGTTCTCATAGTTTAATTATCAAATCAAGTACCCATCTAATGGACTCATTTTATTTTCGGGGTTTTAGGGTCAAGCTTGAAGGGAAAGCTAGGTTGTAAAGTAAGCGACTACGAGGGCCAGATCAATGTACAACTCTTTTCGCCAATCCTAACTAACAGCAAAATATCTCCCTTTTTAGCTCCGCACTTGTCTTCTAGTCAGTACTGCTGTCGAAGCCGAACACAACAAAACAAAGAGAGAAAAAAAGTAGGTGGATACCTTTACGTAACATCAAGCAATAGATGAATCGAGAAATATTGCGCATGCTCTGCTGAATCGAATGTTTTTAAATGGGTGCACCATTTCCGTAGCTACCAGAGCTACTTTCAACAGTCGGTGTGTACTCGACTGAACACCTGCAATCGAGCGTGTTCAGATGCTTGGCGCGTATTCCACAAAACGTGCCCCAAAAAATTGCTGTCATGCCAGCCAGCGCGTCGAGACACAGTACGTTTTAACATCGCTGACAGAGCTATACCCAGTCGCTGTTCTATGGTTGCAAGCAAGTACTTTGAGAAACGTTCCGTGGGAAACGGCCTACACCAACGATGTGATGCCCGTGTCGTGTCTGTGACTGTATATACGTGGTTTCACTGGAACCTCTCGGCGCTGAGAATAAGCGTAGCAGCTAAAGCCTATAGCGATGGCCTATAGAAACGGCCAGCGTCACCTAGGTAGGGCCTAGAAGCAACCTGCAGAAGCAATCAGATTAGTCTTCTGAATTGTCCAGTTTTGCTGTTTCCATAAGGCTCTAGCGGCTTAGTCCAAACTTCGCCAAATATTATTTTTTAGCACTGTACAGCTCAACGCGATATTTGCTTTCTGCAAGACTTTTTGGCTTCGGCGGGCCTCATAGCTTAACTTTACTGTTTGTGTAATAAAGAAATACTAAAGAGTTTAGAGCATGAGATGAAACCGAGGTTAAGGAAAGAAAATGTACACAACACACGTTGCTTTTTTAATTATGCAGCATAAACTAGAGCAACTTACCTGCAGTTGGCGTTCATCATTGAGCATTCACTGTTGTAGACTCGGCCGTTGGATCCGCACACCGGAACCGGGAAGGATTCGTTGCAAGGCGCACCGCACACGAAGGATCCGGGGCTCTCTGCCACTGGCGGTGCCTCTGTCGAGGTCAGCGAGTTGTGCTTCTGTTGTTGTTCCTGAAGGGGAAGCAAATCAGAAGCGCGGAATGATTATTTCACTGTAAACATGTAAAATAAGCAAAAGTTAAGGCAGGTACCTAGGCACCATAGAGATGCCAAGCCTGAAAGTGCGTATGTTGCTTGGTTGGTTGGTTGGCTCCTGCACATCTTGGCGCAACCTATACTTCGGGGGATAGGCCATGAGTCAGATGGTGTCTTGCTTATTAAATTAGTTCTCTTACTGAATGTAATAGTTGAGATGAATTGATTAGCCATTACAAGTAATACTTCAAGCTTATAAGATTAAAAAATTTTTTAAGGATATCAAACACACACACACACACACACACACACACACGCACACACACACACACACACACACACACACACACACACACGCACACGCACACGCGCACACGCTCACACACGCACGCACGCACGCACACTATATGACCGTCATGCAGTGAATGGAGTCTCCTTAACGCCGGTAAAATAGTGTGCCGGAAGCGTACAATCACGTGAGGTGTCCACATATATCAAGTTAGCATCAAGGTTCAAAGGCCCACCCATTACAAAGCACTCAGACATATTTAATCATTATTCGCTACAGCAAAATTATCGATGCTTGTTTTCGCGTATTGATTGATATGTGTTGTTTGACATCCCAAAACCATCATATCATTATGAGAGACGCCGTAGTGGAGGGCTCCGGAAATTTCGACCACCTGGGGTTCTTTAACGTACACCCAAGTTTGCGTTCGCGTATTAACTTACGAACGCAAAGTGGGCCGTTCGCTGATTCGCAGAAGGTAGCATGATGGCGTAGTGTGCACTTCGCAACTGTACTTGCAACATGCTGCCTGAGATTGTTTTAAGCGAGCGCATTTATTCGTTTCCTTGCGGCTCTGTGGAGACATCTATCTAGAACCGCACACACACTAGCAGTCGAGAAGGTGATGCATGCACATGGAGCCCGAATACGCTATCACGCTCTACTCTGGCAGGCAAAGCTCAAGCGCTTTGTAAGGTCTTTTTTTTTTTTCTATCTCGTACCCAATTTCCGCTTTGGGGTTTACCATGCCTTAGCCAGTCAAAGCTGATATCAGTCCAAGCTCATATGCCTGCCATTACTCGAGTCATCGAACTGCGGAGTCACGAGTGAACGCGAAATGAAATGGTTATTTTATGGCAGCCACAAGGGCCTGTAAGTGCCGTGCAAAACCGCACTGCGCTTCCTTATGGCATTCTTCGAGAGATTAGACGCGAGCTTTCGTAGCCGCCTCGATATATCATCGCGAGATAGATATGTCATTCTTAACGTTATCTACTCAAAGACGTAACTTTATACCTACTCCATCTCCCACCGCCAGCTTGTTGGAAGTGCAGTGCTTTCATGACTTTATTCCTCGTTCATGATTCTTATCTAGCCTATACACTGATGTGTTTCTTGGTGGAATTTTTTTCGCGCCCACTTCCATTTTGAGTCAAGGAATGTAAAGAAGAAAAAGCTTTGGGAAAAGTGAGTAACTGTGGTCAAATAATAGTGTATGCATCGGATAACCATCATCAGGCGTTCTCTCAATAAGAAAGGTGACCTGTACTGAGGCTGGCACGATGGTTAACCCCTCAACCGCAATAAAGTCTTATCTCCCTTTCGCTATATCTTGCTTGATACTCGCATAAATAAATTGCACATCAACTTCCGCATTACGATTTTACATGTCTGTTCGATCAAACATCGTGATAATGGGACAAGTGCCTTCGCTAGGCTTAATATATGATCGGCCACCCTCTCTTTCGAACAAGGTCACTTTACTGGTAGTTCCTGTCACTTGGCGCAACCCACCCCGAGGGAACGGTCATGAATAGGATGATGCCTTGTTCGGGAAAATAATTATATCAGTCAAAGAATACGTTTAGAGTAAATCAGTTTAACAAGTCACTCATTATTCACGACAACCAAGAGAAATTGGACAACGAAGAAAGGAAACAGAAGAAGAGAAGAAGGCAGAGATGTTAACCTGAAACACTTCTGGTTGGCTACTCTACACTGGGGATTAGTAAAGAAGAATATAAAGGTGATTGAGTGATATGTCGAGTTTAACGTCTCAAAACCAGTATATGATTATGACAGACGCCGTAGTGGAGGACTCCGGAAATTTCGACCGCCTGGGGTTCTTTAACGTGCACCCAAATCTGAGCACACGAGCCTACATCATTCTCCCCTCCATCGAAAATGTAGCCGCCGCAGCCGGAATTTCATCCCGCGACCTGCGGGTCAGAAGCCGAGTACGTTAGCCACTAGACCACCACGGCGGGGTGGAATATAAAGAGGAGATAGCAAGATAGGAGGGAAGAGAAAAAGAGAAGAAAAAAGAGAGAGGTACTGAGTGCATTCCAGCGTGCGGGACATTCGAGCAAGGTCCACAAAATGAACGGTTTTTTTTTTCTTAATGCCATACTCTTTCTCTTGTCGGTGTCCTAAACTAGTCGCGCACTCGGGGCATCCCAGCTGCCTCGGGGTAAAGCTACGCGCGCACCCGTAAACTTGCAGGGGGCCAACGAAAACAACGTAAGAACAGGAAGGGAGGACCGCGGGGCTCTCATTTAAAAGTCAAGTCTGCGAGCGGCTCCTCGGCGCGTACTCCTCGCGGGTCTTTAAAAAAAAGAAAAGTCTACCTCGCCGAGTGTGTGTGTGTGTACGCGTGTGAACGAGCAGCCGCGCCGCAGTTTTTATCGTCGCTACGCCTCGGCTGTTTTGCCGCCGTACGTGGACGGCATGCTTGAAGGGCAAACGCATCTTTGCTGCCTCACACACGCCGTTCGCCTTTCGGACGATGAAACCTTAAAGGCTTCTCGAATAACAGAATCAGACATGATATATATATATATATATATATATATATATATATATATATATATATATATATATAAGGGAAAGAAGAGTATACCTAAGGGCTCGTTTTACCGTGTTTAGAGACAATAATAATGAGATCTAACAGACAATACTACCAAGGAGTGTATAGGGGAAGTTATTAGAACCAATATAATGAATAAGAAGAAAGAAAAGTGGGTGAAAAAATTACTTGCCGTGAGCAGGAATCGAACTTACGACCTTCGAATAACGCGTTCGATGCTCTTCCACTGAGCTATCACGGCGGCTATCCCCCCCCCCCCAGCCACTTTATTGGGTTTATATGTGAATTGAAACGTGGGAGTGTCAGTCAGCGCCATCTGTAGCCATGGCGGCGAGTGTGGAACACTCTTTTATGAGCCTGTGTGGCTCGGAACACTGGGGAGGGGGGGGGGTGGCACAAACTAAACGCGGATATAAATATAAGGAATGAATTAATGTTTTTTCCGGCAAAATACCACAGGAAATGATAAATAAAAGAAACATGATGATATGTGGGGTTTAACGTCCCAAAACCACCATATGATTATGAGAGACGCCGTAGTGGAGGGCTCCGCAAATTTCGACCACCTGGGGTTCTTTAACATGCACCCAAATCTGAGCACACGGGCCTACGACGTTTCCGCCTCCATCGGAAATGCAGCCGCAGCAGCCGGGATACGAACCCGCGATCTGCGGGTCAGCAGCCGAGTACCTTAGCCACTAGACCACCACGACAGGGAAAAAAAAAAGAAACATCAACAGAAAGTCCCGTATATTTTCGCATGGCTACTGCTCACGCTATACGACCGCATTTGCACTCTCGTGTCCATTATAAAGGCTTTGACGGCCCCCTTTCCTTCTCTCTGTATCACAAGAAGCGCACTTAAAGGCTAACGTCGTAGTGAATCGCAGTGCATCGTAGTGCATTCATTATACTGTAAAATGTACCCCTACGTGCCTTTACTGGAAGACATATCTAAATGAGAAGTTACAAAACATGGCACTGTCAACTTTGCAACAATCGCGCTTTAAAGATACCACGTCAAGGCATTTTGCTTCCCTCTGAAACTGGAACCGCCTCGAGAGTGTGCTGAACTGATATCCTCGTCGCTTAACATCACTGGCTATGCGAAAATGCTGCAAAAACCAATAAAAGGCGAAATTACTATTCTCAAAAAGGATCCGGTAACATTTTTTCTATGTTATCATTCAATTGATTCATTAATCAAATTTATTGCACCGAACATTGACTAGCGCAACTTTTGTTTTTTGCCACAGGCGCTCACCGTGCAAAGTGAGTGAGTAACAACTTTATTAGTCGAAGGGGTGAGGGGTAAGGGAGGCTAAGCCACGAAGGCTGCCAGGCTGTGCTTCTCGATGACTTCTTCCGCTCGTTTCAGGACCCGTGTCTGGATGTCTATGTCGTTGCTGGAGAGAAGGGCCTCCCATTGTCCCTCGGTGGGGGGTGAGCAAAGGAGGTCGGCGGGCGGGGGATCCTCCGGGGATCCACCGTGCAAACGTTGCAGCCGGCTTACGTTTATATAGGCGAGGGACATTGGGGATTGCAAGTTTACGCACCGATGCGCACAAGTTCCTGCTCAGTGGATGCCTGTACCTGGAACTCCGCTTCAGGTAAGAATGAGACACAAACGAAGAACGAGGGTTACTTATGCATTCACGTCACGCACGCTTAATAGCCGCCGTTCAGACTAAAAGCGATGAGTACCTGGCGTGAAAGTGCACTCGGCACTCCGCGAATCGATGTCGCAGTCAAAATGGGCCTCATTTTTCAGAGCGTTTAACTGCTTTTGTTTGCACAGTCTCAAGGCTGTGCGCCCCGCGCACCGTCGACGTCGGTGCGTTGGCAAACACAATTTTGCCAGCGTCTCCGGGGAGAAACCCTTCTACACCACCATCCTAAATAAAAGTGAATAGAAACAGGATGAGAACGGTTGACTCATCGTATATATGCGTTTCTCCAACTCCCCTTGCTTTTTTCTCGGGGGTTGCGTTGACTGGAAGAAAGGTGGCGAAATGACCACCTGCTGGGTCATAAACCATTCCAAGCACGAACCGTAGCCGGGATGGCCCCCCGCATGGTTATGTGAACGCAGAAGCGCACGTTTTGACACCTAACGTGCAACAGTTTAATAGCGACCACGCCCAAACACTCAACAGAACAGCCGAGGCAGAGAACTGCCAAGAATGCTGTGCATCTAAACGATGTTCGCCACGGCTGGACCTGGGAGGGAATCTCAGAGAGCCGGGGCGTGCCCTTGAAAGAGAGAGAGAGAGCGATAACAACAAAGAAACACTTTCGAAATACGTGACTTCACCCCTTCTGGCTCCAGCACCGCTGCCTTGTGCGAGGGTATGACCAGCAGTGTCGTCGCGCCGTCTGTGGCGACGATAACCCGAGAATGTGCCCTTGACGAAGCGATGTGCCAGCCATGGTGCGGGTTTTGCTCGTGCGCCTGACTTCGTACACATTCGGCTAAAAGAAAACAAATAATGCAAACGCTCTACGCAGACGAGCGAACGAGCACGCAATTTCGTTCGGCGCTCATAACTATATACCTGGTCGGCAGGTTACTCTCATAATGGGCGCCACTACATACATACACACGCCCGCATAAGCTTGGCCACTGTCTCGCACGAGACTGCACGAGGTGAAAACGAGCGAAAGGTATACGCTCCGGGTGTGTATTATGTCGTAGATAGTTATGCCGTGTTCTCAGGCGCATACCACGTCTGTGCGAGGTGCAGTAATCGCTGTGGCCGAGGAATCGAGATTGCGGCATCGGGTGGTTATAAGCGAACGTACGTGTCCCGAGTCTTGTTTCAACTATGAAAACCGGCGTGTGCACTGCTGGAGTAAAGCAATTCTCTCGACTTGCAGTGTCATGGGTCACGCCAGGCGGGCTGGACGTTGGGAGTGTGCTTATGTCTTCACTGCACGCTCTACATTCATGAAGGTTGCTGAGCGCAAGAGATGAAAGAACGATCTCGACAATTGGGGAACTCGATTACTTTCTTTGTTCTGCCATTAGTTCGTGGTTGCCGAGAGTTTCATTGCAGGCAAAGCTGGATGTTTAAGCCATGTACATACCAGTCAAGGAAGAACATTTGCGAGCTGGGCGTATTCGAATTTCGTTGTCTTGCAGAATGACATTCAGATTTGCATGGAACAGTACTCGTGGTCATGACTACTTTTGGCAGTCTTGTACCGTGTATGGTACGAACAATGCTTACCCATAAATTTGCAGTTAGAGGGCACACAATATGATATGTGCATAATCTAGTGTCCCCGATAGGAATAGACCATGTCGCATCACGTGAGATGCGACAATATGGAAGGAGCAGGACACACGGGCTATAGCACTCGTGGTGCTGTTCTTGACAGGATAGAATTCCAGTATTTTGTCGAATTCTAAAATGACCAAACATTTATTAAATCAGAGAAGCTGTGTATGGCCTTTTCATTACACAGATAGAGCTGCTACTTTTTGGATTTTTGCGGGGTAACACAGAGGCTGACGTCACTGTCTCGGCAGCGCCAATTCGCTGAGTCACGCATATTAACAACTCGGAGGGGGAGTATGATGGCGAACATGAAGCCTTCAAAGCTCCATAGAATGACTACTGTGACAATTAGGGCATACGAAGTGGTGAATATTATACAAGGTGTCTGTATATTATAACATCCAAAGTAAACATAAGAAAAAACAATTAGGGCACGAAGGGGCGGGAGGTGGGAAGTGGCTTTGTACTGTGGCTTGCATGTAGTTGCAGTGTTGTGAAGGACAGCACAGAGTTTTGTCATGGCTCACATTCCGTAATGGGAGACGACGACGGAGGTTTGAAGCTCACGGTGGTATATAAGTGCTCGTGTGACGTGTCGAAGTCTTCTCTTCCTTTCTCTCAGTGTAGGGCACCGAATCGGGCACGTCTTAGGATGACCTCCCAAGCTGCCTCCTCCTCTGACCCAAAGCATGTTTCTCAAGCATACTTGGGAGAAAATGAGACACAAAACAAGGATTACTACACTAGCCTGCCGAGACATTGTGACTCATGTAGAGCAGCATGGGTGAAACCACGGGACTCGATCGTGCATAGATGCAGGTTATTGTGACAGGAAAGTGAGCGTTTCAGTGCGCAACAGATAATTATTTTTCCAACGAGAATGTAACATCGAATATAACATCACGCGAGCTCTTGTTGACACCTTATATAGGAAAGTTCAGCATCTTGATTAGTTCCTCCACGGATGGAGAAACTGTGGTAATGAAGGGTGGAAGAATTCTATACATGGCTGGAGGATCCCAGCGGAATTCCCCCATTCAACAGTGATCAAATCTAAGTTCCATAAAAATAAATAAAAAATGTCCATTCATCTGACCGTAACCTGAACATGCAAATGAAACCCGCGAGTATTTTTTCGGGAAGAAAATTCGAACGAAGACAAGTTCAAGACTGAAAGAAAGGTTCCTACCCCGAAACATGTAGGACGAACTTTTCATAAGCGGGGAAAGCTTCAACCGAGGAAGATATATGGAGCATCAAAAGCCCCACGGTTCGCTGCCTTTTCTACAGTTGTACACACCGCAGGGCCACACATCGTCACCGAAAGGAAGCGGGAAGGTCATTATTGTCACGACGGGCCGCACGCCATGAGCACAGCCACTCGTGTAAGTAAATGGGTGGTGAAGAAGGACGGTCACCGTTTAGGCCTAATTGCCCCGCCGACAATTTGTTCGGCGACGTCAGGCGTTGAGTCGCTTCCAAGATGATCGCTGCAGAGACAGCCGGATGGCGCACTGGAGGGCGCTGCCGGTAGTGTGCGGTGTATGGGAGGGTTCAACGGCAGATTATGGCGTTGTGTTGCACTTTTAGACTTGCACATTCTTACCGGAAGAGTCTGCAAATGCGTGTTCCTTTAGCGGCGTGTGGCCGAGAGAAAGTGGAGGGATTAAGATACCGTACTTTGATGTTGGGCTGGAAATATGGCTTGGCTAGGCATTTACAGAATCTTAGGGAGGAGGGGAGAGGAGGTTTCAGCTAAGTCTGATATACATAAGCTGCGTTTCGGGCGTATACTCTTGGAAGTATATATATATATATATATATATATATATATATATATATATATATATATATATATATATATATATATATATATATATATATATATATATATATACAAAAAACAAAAGTGATGCTGGGTCCCGGAAATATTATTCGTATAGGAAAGAAGACGCACGTACGAAGTTATTTATTTGACGTTTCGGCCGTGGGTGAAGGCCGGACCCACGGCCGAAACGTCAAATAAAATAACTTCGTACGTGCGTCTTCTTCCTATACGAATATATATATATATATATATATATATATATATATATATATATATATATATTATATATATATATATATATATAAGGTACGGCGGACAGAAAATCCGGTTCCTTTACCCTCGTGCCCTGGTCTTGCCGTGTCCACAAGTTTGTCTATTATGTATATACAGCCAGACATATATGCGTATCCGGCAAATATTTATGCTTGAGACTGTTCGGTTTGCTGTTGAAAAATCACGCGGTGGCTTTGTTCCCCCGATACGCTAAAAAGGCGCCCATGCATACTGACGTTAGTTTCTCAAAATTTAAGTCTTTGTCGTTTTCGTAAAGAATTCGTTACTCCGAGCAAGTTTCAGCTCATGAGAAAAGGATGTCGCCGCGGTGCTCTTCTGAATTAACAGAAATTTTCTTTCTAGAATTGTATAATTGGAGGAAGCGACTGGTTTACCGTTATGAACGAAATATACGCCCTTTATTGCTCTTGTTGTTGCTAATATTATCATTATTATTCTTACTGCTATTACTACTTGTACTACTACTACTACTACTACTAGTACTACTACTAATAGTAACAGTAGTAGTATTGATTATGTGCTAGTGTGTTACGCGACGACTTCGCCCGATTAGCTCTGCGGGGAACGGACAAATCGGTGGAGCCTCCGGGTTCAGGCCACCCGTACGGATACACGGTACATCAGGTAATACACGGTAGTGTTGCATCGGGTTGCATCGTCCACGTGAAAGTAACGTATAACAAGGGCATGGGATCGGCGTTTAATTGCGCCCACAATTTGGTCCCAGCGTCGTCGCCGACGGCGGCTCTCCGGCAAGGGTATACTCAGCTGGCATATTGACGCCGAAGAAAAAGCCGGGAGAGAAAGAGAGAGAGAGAGAGAGAGAAGAAAGCAGCAACGCAGGTTGCTGCTTTCTTCAGCAATGAACCTGACCTTGCGGTCCCTGCCAAAGAGGCCCCCCTCAGCCTTACCTTCTCTTCATCGCCCTTTGTCTCTCTCTCTGTGTATTATTTGGCCAGACCGCGGCTATCTCGGTGCTCAGCGGTAGTCGTATCTGCGCCCGCTGCAGCACCCGTAATGAGGAACGCTCAGAGTTATAATAGCGGCCGGCTCGTTTCTTTTTTCTTTTGGATTGTCTCGAAACGGCTAGCGGTCATTTATCAAAAGGAGCTCTCGAGGCATGAGCATGCGGACAAAGGAGGAGGAAATGTAAAAAGAAGTCTCCAAGGAGAGCTGAAGCGCGGGAAATAAACGCTTTGGAGTTACGGAACTTGCAAGACAATACGAGAGAGCACGGGCTCCTACCGACAGGTATACATAGCGTCAAACGCCCTAAATCGTATTCGCGTCTACGCTATTGCGTATTTACTTTTTATTGTAGTCGTTGAACATGTTTAAATTGTTAATTAAGAAAGAAACTGAAATGAGTTCACAGGGGAATCATTTGTTTTGCAGGCTCAGTACGTGCTTGATTTATGCGAACTCACCGAGGCTCGGTAAGCGACAAAGAGGAAGGCGGAACGTCTACTTTGTCCGAATGACTTGTTGAAGATGGATATTTGAGTGATTATCTATCTATCTATCTATCTATCTATCTATCTATCTATCTATCTATCTATCTATCTATCTATCTATCTATCTATCTATCTATCTATCTATCTATCTATCTATCTATCTATCTATCTATCTATCTATCTATCTATCTATCTATCTATCTATCTATCTATCTATCTATCTATCTATCTATCTATCTATCTATCTATCTATCTATCTATCTATCTATCTATCTATCTATCTATCTATCTATCTATCTATCTATCTATCTATCTATCTATCTATCTATCTATCTATCTATCTATCTATCTATCTATCTATCTATCTATCTATCTATCTATCTATCTATCTATCTATCTATCTATCTATCTATCTATCTATCTATCTTATTGGACTACGTCAGCGTGCTCTCGTGCGCCCCTCCTTAGCATGATGTAGACCAAAATTGTCATGGGTGGGTGAGATAGTTTGAAAGTTATGACTGTCTGTTCATGACAAGAATTACATGCAAATGCTGTCGCGTACATCACCGAAGCGTTTCCTCCAGACATTTGTAGCAATTGGTGGTGGTCGTAGTAGTAGTAGTAGTAGTAGTAGTAGTAGTAGTAGTAGTAGTAGTAGTAGTAGTAGTAGTGGTAGTAGTAGAAGTTGCTGTTGTTGATTCAACTGTCGCGAAGGCCACGTAACCTGAGGAGTGTATAATAAGTAAATCAAAGGAAGTGGCGACGATGATGATCATGATAAGTAATGTTAATGATGCCTGAAATGTGTAAGTGTGTGTATTTAAAATCATCTGTAAACTTACGACATCACGTGATCTCGCTAGCCAATCACATACATACGAGCGCTAAGAACTCCGGTGCCCTAAAGTTTTGGCAGCGTGAAATTGGCTGAAAAAAAAAATTCAACTACACCGACCAAATACGTTTTCGTTGGCGTACTGGCTCGGAATTTATGATACACAATTATTACGATGCTAGACACTGTATATTCATGGTAACATAAAGCGCGTCGACATTTTATTTATTTATTTATTTCATTTATACAAGTGCCTGCAGCGCCACGAGGGCATTATTGCAGGGGGTAACACGAAAAGAAAATGATCACGTACAAAAACATATGTTTACACAAATACAAAATTAAAAAAATGAGCTTATAACGAAGCGATGTATGCACGAAGAAAAAGTGTCAACACATATTCCACGCACAATCTAATCAAGAGAAAGAAAGAAAAATTAAAAGACAGCACTAGCAAAAGGCAGGGAACAGCTAGTTTATAGCTCACGGGAAATTTGAATGCAAAAACAACTGAAACTGGTAGAATGCATTTCTTAATCAGCTATACTTTTAAGAAGGCTGTTCCAATGCATGGAGATGTGCGTAAAAATGAATATTAAAACACATTAGTGCGACATTGCGTTTCAAGTACCTTACGGTCATGACCACAACGCGCAAAGATTAAATGAGGGGGAAAAAGCTACAATTGTTTGTTAATACCAGTGAGATCAGAGTAAAAACGGTAAAAAAAAGTTCGAATTTCGTTGCTAAGCGGCTTTGGCTTTGGGTTTTCTAGCCAAGGTTGTCTTTAACTAATGGAATGCTGCTTTTATAGTTGTAATTACCATAGACAAACCTGGCTGCGCGATTCTGGACACACTCAAATTAATTGACAAGACAGAGGGTGACTGGGTGCCATGCTGCGCAAGCTTATGCTCAAGTATTGGGCGAGCGTTCGTATTATGAGGTGTTCTTTGTTGGGGGACATTCGTGATGGGAATGACTTGCTTCAATTGTTGGGGGACCCCGGGATCAAAAAAAAGTTTGGATGATAATACACGCATTCATGTATATAACTACGCCCTTTGTTTCTGTTCGGGCGGAGAATGCCTAATGACTGGAAAGCACCGCGAGAATCAGCTAATGCTTACGTAATCTAACGAGGAATCTTTCTCTCAGCAGGTACGCTTGAAGTCGAGAAGGAGAGGATGTGAGCTTACGTAATGTCTCACTTGTTCCGTGCAGTGCGGCGGAACACGCGAATTCACTGTACCTTTAATCGAGGCTGGGACCGAACACCGAGAAACAGGTTTGGCCACGGTGTGTTGTGTGTATACATGCGGCTTCGATGTCAGCTTCCGGCGGCTTCACTTTGATGCAACTGATCGCATTTCTTTCCTTACCCCTCCACAAAAAGAAATGCCGTGAAGGAGCTCTGAGAATAACCTATAACAAAACCGGAAGTTTCGAAAAAATTTTCCCCCTAATTCTTTGCGTCTTGGGCCAGTGTGTTCGAGCATGAGCGAGGAGAGGTGAATTGCACGCCACTGCATAAACATAACCGCAACGCGCCTTTCAATTCCTGGCTACGAAAACTTTGGCTATTAAGCGTCTTTCGACTTTCGAGAATCCTTGCACCTGCCTGCCAGCAGAAGTAAGTTTATGGCATCGGTATGTCCATTCACTCAACACGTGCATTTGAACGATGGCCAATAATTCATTTATGAAAATCGGCGTAATCTTTAACAGAAAAGGCAAAAAAATAAAAAAAAACTTACGCGCTTCATTCATCTACCTTTCCCCGCTTTTCCTCTATCGACCAGGTTCGTGTGTTTTCGCCGAGCTTGACAGGACGAACCTCTAACGGAAACCGTTGGAATAACAACGACCAAGGTGTAGACGGTTGAAAGTAAAAGTGTCGCGAGTGGTCAGACGAAGCGATGTGGGAGAGGTCACTTCCCTTTCGTAAATGACTGTTTCCAACATGCTTTTGTACTTGTTCACGAAGCCTGTCGCCTTTCCCGGACCTTATCAATGGCGAGAATATCTATCTATCTATCTATCTATCTATCTATCTATCTATCTATCTATCTATCTATCTATCTATCTATCTATCTATCTATCTATCTATCTATCTATCTATCTATCTATCTATCTATCTATCTATCTATCTATCTATCTATCTATCTATCTATCTATCTATCTATCTATCTATCTATCTATCTATCTATCTATCTATCTATCTATCTATCTATTTGGTCTAAATCTAGCACGATGTAGACCAAAATTGTCATGGGTGGGTGAAATAGTTTGGAGGATATGACTGTCTGTTCATGACAAGAATAACATGCAATTTCTGTCCCGTACATCTCCGAAGCGTTTCCTTCAGACATTTGTAGCAATTGGAGTAGTAGTAGTAGTAGTAGTAGTAGTAGTAGTAGTAGTAGTAGTAGTAGTAGTAGTAGTAGATGCTGTTGTTGTTGCTTTAAGTGTCGCGAAGGTCATGTAACCTGAGGGATGTATAATAAATAAATCAAAAGAAGTGGCGACGATGATGATCATGATAAGTGATGTTTATGATGTTCGAAATTCGTAAGTGTGCGTATTTAAAATGATCTGTGAACTTATGACATCACGTGATCTCGCTAGCCAATCACATACATACGAGCGCTAAGAGCTTCGCTGCCCTAAAGTTTTGGCAGCGTGAAATTGGCTGAAAAAAAAAAACTTCAACTACATCAACCAAATACGTTTTCGTTGACGTATTGGCTTGATATTTATGATCCACAATTATTATGATGCTAGCTAGATACAGTATATTCATGGTAACATAAAGCGTGTCAACATTTTCTTTATTTATTTCGTTTATACAAGTACCTGCAGCGCCACGAGGGCATTATTGCAGGGGGTAACTCGAAAAGAAAATATTCACGTACAAAAATATATGTTTGCACAAATACAAAGATAAAAAATGAGGTAATAACAAAGTGGTGTATGCACGAAGAAAAAGTGTCAGCACATAATTCATGCATGATCTGATTAAGAGAAGGAAAGAAAAATTAAAAGACAGTACAAGCAAAAGGAAGAGACCAGGTAGTTTTAGCTCACTGGAAATTTGAAAGCAAGAACAACTGGAACTGGGAGAATGTTTTATTATCAACTATACATTTAGGAAGGCTGGTCCAATGCATGGAGGTGTGCGGAAAAAAAAATGAATATTAAAACACTTTAGTGCGACATCGCTGTTTCAAGTAACTTACAGTCGATAACACAGATGCTAGTTGGTGATTGCGAATCTAGCGTTTTCGCTAATAAAATTTCAGTTGAAGTCAGCGCTATTTCTGTCCTGGTCTCTTCTTCCGTAGTTATGTCGTAACTACTCATAGTCTTGCGCTGTGCAAATATGTTGATACCTTACAGTCATAACCACAACGCGCAGAGATGAAGTGAGTGGGGGGGGGGGAATGTACAATTGTTTGTTAATACTTGTGAGATCAGAGTAAATACGTTAACAAAGTTCAAATTCCGCTGCTAAGCGGCGTCGGGCTAGGATTTTCCAGACAAGGTTGTCTTTGACTAATGGAATGCTGCTTTTGTAGTTGTGATTACCGAATTCAAACCTGGCTCCGCGATTCTGGATACGCTCAAGTTCATTGACAAGAAAGAGGGTGTCTAGGTGCCAGGCTGCGCAAGCTTATGCTCAAGTATTGGGCGAGCGTTCGTAATATGAGGTGTTCTTTGTTGGGGGACATTCGTGATGGGAATGACTTGTTTCAATTGTTGGGGGACCCCGTGATCAAAAAAAAAAAGTTTGGATGATAATATGCGCATTCATGTATATAACTACGCCCTTTGTTTCTGTTCGGGCTGAGGATGTGTGCAAATTATGGCTTACTTGCTTTGTAACGTGTTTGTGGAGTGGGTGGGTGGATGTGAGGAGTGTTCCTAGTAAACTCGCACAAGAATGAAAAGTAATGTCGCAAGCGTTAAGAATAATAATTTTCGGGGTTTTGTGTATCATACGGCTACGGGGTACTCTCAAGTGGAGGGCTCTGTAAATTTGGTTATCCAATGGCCCTCAGCCTGAACGTACAGCGTACGTGCACGTGCATGGACCTCTGGCATTTTGCTTCCACTGACATGCGACTGTCCCGAACGGAATCGAACTCACGACCTTCGGGTCAGCAGCCGAATACAGCAAGCACTGTACCACCGTGGCGGATTCGCAGGTGTACGAATGGTACGCAACATACATTCATGTTAAGTAAATCATGACGTTGCACGAGAACGTGTCCTAACGAGGGAAAGCCATGGCTTCCCAGCTTTTCTTGTCGATGGCTTCACCGATGGAGGCCAGCTTTTTAATTACGTCAACCGAGGGACAAAGGAAGAGAATTTCCGAAGGCTTGCTTCTTTGTTTGGCCCAATGTTAATGAAAACCAGGAGATGATGAAGCCACGGTCACCTTGACTTGTTTTGTGACATCGTGTGTCACGGGGCGATGGGTGCAGGGTGGTGGGCAAAACGAAAAAAAAAAAAGCGCGAGCGCGTGCCCGTTTCCAGACACTCACCATTGCTGCTGCCGATGCTGTCGTGGTGTGGATGAACGTCGCCATCCGTCGGTGGCCCAAGCGTGGTAGTTGGCACGGCTGCAAAACAAAAAAGGCATTAAGAACGCATGGGATAAAGCATGGCGCTATCATTTACTGCTGTACGGAAATGTGTACGAAATTCAGAATGTGGTGACGTCCACTGGACGATAACCATGAGATATAAGGAAAATGCAATATAATATTTTGTCATCATAGAGTGGGGTAGTGTGCTATATTCACTTTCGAAGGAAGGAAGGAAGGAAAGTAGGGGGAAAAGAACGGCTGGGAGGTTAACCAGCCTATAGGCAGCCGGTTTGCTACCGTGCGCATGGGAGGGAGGTGGGGGAGATGAAAGATAGAGAGGAGAGAGGGAAGAGAGGAGTAGTGCATGCTCGCACATCTTGTACAACTAAGTTTTCTACGCTCGGCTAGATTGTTTCAAAGACGGGCTCCAAACTTTTATTCGTTTCAGTGACCCAAGATAAATTATCACAAATTCAATTGCGGGCAGAACTATGGAAATAACCTTTTTTTTTCTTGTCTATACGGGGACAGACGTTAAACCCGGACAATTATAATTATAACTAAAAGTGGACATTCGAATTACCAATTAAGGTGAAGTACATTCACTCGTAATATTTCAAAATGTTGGTTAAAATAAAGGGAATATACCCGGTACATGTATACTGCTTAAGAAAGAGTGAAGTAATTGGATCAGTAATATGCTCTGGAGTGATGAACAAGCTCGTTGTAGTGAGAAACCAAGTACGGCACATCAAAGTAAATGGGTCTTGTACTGTTCATTTTTATTTTGCGTCAGCTTTCTGCAGTGACGTTTTCATGACCTCACTAGTGTTAACAGCGTTCTAATAACGTTAGCGTTTTACGACGAAGCTGTAGAGGAAACCATAACTCGTCCGTACTGTGTGCGCACAGGCTTCCAGAGCATTCGTGCCTCAGAAACTTGGCAATCCTTAGGCCCGTATTCACAAACGCTCCTCGACTTGAACTCGACATCAAGGGATCCTTGAGGACGGTCTCACGTGGTGATTGTGGCAGCGCGAAATGTCTGAAGGATCCCTTGAGGTCTAGCTAGGAGTCGAGGAGCGTTTGTGAATACGAACCTCAGCACGGGTTCCCCAAACATAAGTAATTTGCGAGCGAAAAACGTATGTGACAATGAAATCGGGCATATATTCCCCTTCTTACGAGTGTTCTACTCAACATAAAGAGTGAAACGCACGTGTGGCAAACATTATATAATTAAGAACTTTGGAGTTATGTAGCCAGTAACGAAGAAAGACTTGAATGAGCTATCGAGATAAAACAAATAAGAGACAGGAAATTGCTGTCAGCGTGGAACACGTGTGCTCATTAATTACATCCCAAACTCGATCACTAAGGCCTGTCGATTTTAAAAACTGCAGCGATCTCCACGGCGCTTTGGTAGTCCGCGACGGCTGGGAGACTTCAGCAATACTATCGTTACCCAGATACGCGCGGTTTCCCGCAGCGGGTTCCGTGGTGGCATCTATAATTTTCAACTGTAAGCTCTACATAATACGCTGTAAATGTTGGGTGTAATGTGTATGTCCGTTAACTATGTGCACGTTCATAGAAAATGTGGATTGAGGATGCAAAAATCGTTGCATATAGAGTGGACAGTCCACTGAATGTACGGCTGCAAACTTCAGAACACCCCGACGTTGTAGCTACGGGATCGAGAATGTATGACATTTGCGAACGTACTGTTCAAACATGTCTGGATAAGTCTTTTTCCCAGTGGATAATCATAAGCGAAAGGAGAATGATTTACAGCAAACGCAGTCAATTTTGCAAGTAACGCATCGTCCAGTAGCTTTTCCCGCCACTTTCAGGTTTCAAAAAAAAAAAATCAAAGCTATGCGACCGTAAACGACACGATTACGTGAAAGTCAGTTTTCACGACAACGCTTTCGTCGGTCTTCACGCACTGCACATCCATTTCGTGCAACGATAAAAGTAACATGCCATTGCTCGGTACAGAACGTATGCGTTAAACTACAATTGCGTGGACTTTCTGTACAAAGGAGCAGACGGAGACTTACCTCGCGCTGCATGATGATTGAGGAGCAGGAACGCGACGCAGGCGAGGATACTGGATGTGAATCCGGCAGGCATGCTTCTTGCTTGCGATACTGACGCGACCGCACTCTGTTGCGGGCCGGCAAACGGCTCTGCTTTAGTCTAGCGGCAGTCGGGTTGCTCCCGCGCAGGCCGGAACGAAACGAAAAAGAAAGTACGGCGTTGTGAGAGGGGGCGTTCCGGAGACAGAGAGAGGGGAGCGAAGACCCGCTGGGAAATTTCTTTTTGCCTGTTGTCTTTGGCCCCAGACCCCAAACGGAGGGAGGAGAAGACGCGACGAAAGTGGAGGAAAGAAGCACCGACGCAACCGCTCTTCTCAAGATCCTCCTGTACGTCCTTGGAGAAAGGGCGCGCACCTGGATGCGGTCGAGGTGCCACCGTCGACGTTGGTTTCGTCCCCCCTTCCTAAGAGGGGAACAGTGGGGTCGAACCCCTCTCGGAGGGGGTAACGCCCCACAGCGTGTGATCATCACTCCCCACACGACACATCGTGACAGCTGTGCATGCTCGCGGTGGCTCAACCCGCGATGCGCAATGTCGACAAATACGCCGCCGCGCCGATCTTCCAGGGGCGGTGTACGTTGCGCGTCCTTCTGCTGCAACTGCAAGTGGCCGTCTGCTTTCGTCTGTCGTCTGCATCTCTCTCTCTCTTCCACTCACTCACTAGCTCGCTTTCTCGCGGGTTTGAAACCTTCCCAGAAAAACCGGTGACTCTTTCCAGAATCACCAAGCGGACGATAACGCCGTGTGTTCCTTTAATGATGAACGTTCGTGGAGGCACCCGAAAAAAAAAAACGGGGTTCGGCACCCACCTCTTATCACCGTGTCAGTGAAGCGAGCCACCCTGCTGGTTTGGTTGCCACCAGCAGACCTGCTGTCCGCGATAGCAGACGTCTGGATGCACGCTCGTGAGCGCAGTCTACATCGGCGCTGTACAGAATACGTGGAAGAGAGCTTCCAGTCCGTACGGCCCCTGCATCCGGGCAGCTTGTGAGATATTCGTAATAAAACTTTCAAAAGACGCCTCCGTCGACGCCGCAGACGAAACACGCGCGCGTGACCGAGAATCCTCGCCGAGTCGCCGAGTAGGCATTAGGGCCTCATCGAATGCGGGCGAGCGTCTCACTTTCAATAAATTTCACGGAACAGGCAGCGCTCATTGTGTGCACCTCTGGCGAAAAGAGGGGTGGGGTGGGGGACGAAGGAAGCTATGCTAGAGAGAGAAATGAAAAATTGAAGTGAAGCGGCGGAGTCATCCGTGTGATGTGCCCCATACCTATCGGCCAACTTTAGGGTGGCTCCGAGGTCAATGGCACATCCGTGAAGAAGGCGTTTGCATCCGCCACGAGAGAACGCACGCCTTGTCTACGGGTGCGTTATTATGCAAGGCAGGCTGCGCTCTCATACCGCTCGTTTGGCCTCCCCAGCGTTTAATGTGTCGTGACCTTTTCGAGTTTTTTTTTTGTGCATCGTAAGCGGCTCGCACCTCTTTTCTTCTTCTTTTTATCGCTGTATACGCGACCATCATCTCCTCGGCAGAGCGATTATGGCAATCGTGCCCTGCCTACCCGGCTTCGATGACACTTATTGTCCACGTTCGCAGCTGTGATTGCAGTCTTTATCAGGCTCAGTTGACGCTGAACATGCAAAGAGGACAGTGGGAGCGAACAATTGCAGTAGGGTTATTTGGGTGCAATACCAAAGCAACGGCTGCAGCGGAGGAGTGAGAATTTTACGACAAGCGTTACGAAGGTGCCATAGATAGAACGCACATAGATAAAACGCTTATTAATTTCTTTGTTTATCGAATTACGCTCATCGGGGAGACATCATCGGGCCTTTGGTGTGTATAAAAAAAAATCGGCAGATCCCACGTACAGTGGTAATCGATGATATGGGAAGCATGACTGATAAATGTTGATATGTCACTTTAAAATCAGGATAACGTTACGAGGAGGAGGTAAATGATGCCGTACATGACTTCCGTGTCATGAATATCATGTTTAGATGTGTCGTTTACCTTCGCTATCTATTCACGTGACATGATACTAAATTTATGTGGAGCTAGCGAAAAGGCCGCGAGCACGCTATGAGCGTGGTATGTTATCATGTTCTTACATGACACGCGTGTCAGGATTATCATGTTTGCACCAGTCATATATTTCGTCATCCATTGACGTTACGTAACACCAAATTTCGTATATGTGGAGCTAGCAAAATGGCCACGAGTGCATCATGAAGGGCCTGATATACTCCAATGTAGCGTTGACGCGCGCGCACGCTGGGCACAGCGGCGCTATGTTAGCAAAACTCGAGCACTCTATATAGCCTGACGCCAGGCGCGACCGACGCGACCAGCGTCCGTCGGCGCGGCCCGACGGCAACCGGCGCGAAATGAGACATGCTGCACTTCGCGCCGATGCGTTACCCAGACAACACTGCGTCTCCCTCTTTTCGTTACAGAAGGACGCCGGACGTGCTGAAACGCGCGTGCGTCAAAGCAACGCAGTGTGGCGCGCGCCTGCGAGTATATGGCAGGACTGGCGCCTGGCGTGGCAACGCCGGCGTAACGCGACGAAATGAACGCCGGCGAGCACACGCATTGCGTCACGTTGAAATGAACTGGCGCCTTGACTGTGGTATGTAGTCATGTTTTCATATGACACGCATCTCATGATTATCATGTTTGCACCAGTCACATACCTTCGCCATCCATTGACGTCACGTAATACCGAATTTGGCGCATGTGAAGCAAGCGAAACGGCTACGAGCGCATCATCAGTATGTTATGTAGTCATGTTGCTACATCACACGCATGTCGTGATTATCTTGTTTGGATGTGTCATTTACCTATGTTGTCCGTTCGCGTTGCGTAATACCGAGTTCGGTACATGTGAAGCTAGCGAAACAGCCACGAGTGCACCATGAGCCTAGCATGTCGTCATGTTGTTACATGACACGCATCTCATGATTATCATGTTTGCACCAGTCACATACCTTCGTCATCCATTGACGTCACGTAATACCGAATTTGGCGCATGTGAAGCAAGCGAAACGGCTACGAGCGCATCATCAGTATGTTATGTAGTCATGTTGCTACATCACACGCATGTCGTGATTATCTTGTTTGGATGTGTCATTTACCTATGTTGTCCGTTCGCGTTGCGTAATACCGAGTTCGGTACATGTGAAGCTAGCGAAACAGCCACGAGTGCACCATGAGCCTAGCATGTCGTCATGTTGTTACATGACACGCATCTCATGATTATCATGTTTGCACCAGTCACATACCTTCGTCATCCATTGACGTACTGTAATACCAAATTTGGTATATGTGACGCTAGCGAAACGGCCGCGAGCGCATCATGAGCGTGGCATGTAGTCATGTTGTTACATGGCACGTATGTCATGATTTTCATGTTAAAGTTTGTCGCTTGTGTTCGCCATGCAATCATGTCATACCATACTTGTTTTGCAATATATCAGGTGAATTAATCCACCGCAAAAGCAGCAAGGCCATGACATGTCAATCATGAGATTTATGACATACATGTCATAACTTTCATGTTATGGCTAGTCAGCTATGTTCTTCATACAGTCATGTTATATCATACCATGTTTGGTATCGATACCATTATCGAAATGGCCAGGAGAGCTAAAAGTCGTAGGCGGCTAGATAGATAGATAGATAGATAGATAGATAGATAGATAGATAGATAGATAGATAGATAGATAGATAGATAGATAGATAGATAGATAGATAGATAGATAGATAGATAGATAGATAGATAGATAGATAGATAGATAGATAGATACGCTCAAAGTAGCCGAAGTTCGCTAAGAAATGCTTCGCATTTAAAGGTGTTTTAGAGCTCTTAGGTTGGGCGTTCATGGCGACAAAAACACGGGTTCCATCACCGTTCAGTACTCAACTTCGTCCCCTTGTTATCACCCTCCAGCCTTACAAAAAGTAATGGTGTTTTGGAAGAGTACCATGGTGTCTAAAGGACACAGGTGCTATGACGACAGTACTTTTGTTCTTAAGCCGTGTAAAAAAGCATACTTATGAATACCCTTATACGTGGTCTTTTCAGGCAAGGATCTTGATGATGGTGTGTGTGATGACTACATAGCGTAAATCAGGACACTTTTTGGGACCTTGAAGGCAGCTGGCACAGTTGACGACTGTATATATAGAGTTCTTGAGGGACATTTACCGAGTAAATACAGTCTCGGTAAACTGGGAAAGGATAAGCAGCAAGAAATGGTTTAATATATGCCAGAGGCTGATGTCAACACATCATTTCTACCTGATGTTGTTCATGACGTTGGAACACGGTTTTGAAAAGATCGCCAGGGAGGAGCAACATTATTTTAATGTCTCATGAAAAGTGTCGGCTAGTGATAGCGCTACAGTTCCCACGTTAATTTTGCTGCATACAACGTGGGGTTAATCGCTGACCGACGAGGGGGGTATACAGCGACTGGCTACATGTCCAATAGTAAGGAGAAATAATCAAAAACAAGATAGCTATAAAATTTGAAGTTACCCCCACCTTAAAACGTAGAAAGTTAATCCGAGAATTTATAGGCACTTTTTCAGAAGGACATATCCTTTGTGACTGCCCAGAGTATAGTGAACAGCGACTATGTCTTCGCAAGGAACTCAGCAAATGAGATAATCAACCTCTGCGGATTTTGCGATCGACTTGTCTTTCTGAATGGTTGTAGCCAGAACGACTTTACCATGTGCGCTTTTGTTTTCTCGTGAGTGTACGTGCGTTTCTGTTTCTCTCTCTCTCTACACCCTCTTTCTTGCCGCTATTTTCTCACCGCCAGCGCTGGGTAGCAAACCGGATACCAATACTTGGTTAATCTCCCGCCCTACCTCTTTTCTCTCTTCCTGTCTTGAGATGGAAATTTGAGTGCTTCTATGCATTGGTAAAGATGGAAGCCAGCGAAGCTGTGACTGTAGAGCAGTAGCGTAGTCAGAAATTTTTAACAGCGAAGTGGTTCTCACGAGTCTTTTGAGTCCAACGCTCGCGTAGCGCTGATCACGCGCTTCATTTTATGGGTATGTGCCACATAAAGTGAATAAATGCCGCTGCACACCATGGTTCTCTAAAAGTGAAGAAAGCTATCGTTGCGGAACAGGGAAACCCATGGGGGACAACAAAATTAAGAAGACTACGGTCACTGCAGGCGCGCGCACATGTAATGAACAGAAAAAAAAAACAAGAAGAATGTTTTCGTTCGCACAGATCGCAGTTGTCTCGTCATATTTCCGAGACATACGGTGCTTTCAGTATGCAGTGAAGCTTCTTAGTTTTCGGGATAAAGAAGCCGCCCGATGCGAGCGTCAGCCAGAACATTCGCGGCAACGAGCTAAAGCATGGTATTAGTCAGTGTGGGTTAATATAACAGGTGATGAATGTGCTGATTGACGTTCAGAAAACTTTAACATCGCTTTCCCCTGGTTTTGGGACGTTAAACCCCACATATCAATCAATCAACATTGCTTTCCCCAAAGAATTCCTGATGACGTTGCTACTGACGTGCATATCAAAGGAAGGCTTTTTTGTAAACCTCTGTATAAGAGTGGTGTGGTCAAGATGCAATGGAACTATACTACCACCTTAAAGCTTAGCAAAAAGTGTTGAATAAGAAGCAGGGACAATAAAATATTTGGGGTTCTATGTACCCAAAGAACAACATCATTAAGAAGGACGCCCTAGTGGAGGTTTCCGGAAATTTCGACTATCTATGGTATTCTTTAAAGTGCACTGACACGGCACAGTACATGGGCCTCTACCCTATTCACCTCCATCGAAATGAAAGCAAAAGAATGGAATATACCCGTAAGACTTGCAAAACATGTAAATGCGATAGCCTGACGATGCCTAGGCCATCAACTTTGCTGTGTCATCAGTGTCCGTGAAGTGGGGGCAGATTGAATTGTTTGCAGGAGTGGGAGGTGGGGTTAAATATACTTTGTGCACGAAATGCCTTATGTATACCTTATGTGCGTTTCTATGTCTGTGTGCATATATACACACGTCCGATTAAAAAAAAAACAATTGGGGGCGTGGTTTGATCCTTCCACCACCGTGGCTAGGCCAGCGCTATGGTGGGCCAGGTGTAATGATTATAACAGGTAATTGATATATTATCGCCTTTTCATATACAGATCCCATAAAAAGAAATAAATTATAAAATACCGGTTTTTCTTTTTCGCCTGACGCATATTATACTATCAACGACAGACAACAGCATTCCCAAAATGAAAGCCGCATAAGGAATCCTTTTATTTCATGCACGGAATGACATTGGTTTTGTATGCGACTTCCCACGTCTCTAAGGCAGAATTGTTCCTATCATTCTGCCCTATCGGCAAAATAATACACCCCAATGTTTCTCATTCCACCAAGTTAAATTTTTTTTGGTCAACGCAAGAACACTGAATTAGTCGAGTTTGCCGTAAATGTTTGTTCCATGAGGTCATCAAAGAATAATACACAATGAGTGAGACTGAGATCATACCCATTTTGAGATTGATGGTATTCAATCTTTTAATTATTTTTTAAATTCATGAAGTTTCAGTGCTTTTATTTCAGTAGATGTGCAATTACAAACATCGATGGTTGAATGAAGAACGCATTGCATGCCATAATTAGTATTACGACAGAGCAATGTGTATTATGTATATTAGCATTATGTATATTACTGGGTTTTCATCACCTAGACGCTTTCAGAACCTGGTCATACTCAAACTCGCTATGCAGGACTAAGCTGGGTATTGAAGATTTAACGGCGCACATCTCACCACCCCATCATGAAGGAAACAGTCATAGTCATAGCGTCCACCCATCCGTCCACGCTTCTCAGAACGTTCCATTATATGTCCGGGTGTGGGTGCGTAGTATCGCTACAGGTGGCTTTGGACAACTCTGTATTCTAGAAATACTGTTTATAGGTATAAGGTGGCAGGAGCTGTCGGTACGTTCCGTTCACGTTATCCTCCGCAGAAGTAGACGTATTGATCGTTTCAATACGACGACGCGTTGGTGTCGAAAACCTCAACGACCCAAACTCACAAACACCACTATAATACACACGGAGCAGCTGGCCCGCCCGTTAAGGGAAGAGGCACGCTTGCATGATGAACGCCCACGCACCGCAACACTTTGAAAAGCGGCGAAGAAAACGCGCCACTCACGTCGGTCGATTCGATTCGTTCGTCCTCTTTACTCGCGCCGATGTCCGGCAGCGGTCTTATACGCCTTTAATAGAGAGTTTTAGTACTGCGGAATGGTGCTACGTACGCATCACGCAAGCACCTTGCGTTACGTGGCGTCGTTTGCCACTAATCGGCTTTTAGTACGCCGTAGTACCCACGTACGTAACGAGCGTGAAGCGTGTTGCGCCATCTGGTAGATCGAAATAGAAGCACGTGTTGTTGGCAGCCAATGTGAGCCAATCCAAGTGTTATAGCCAGATTATGGCCATATTTTAAGCCACAGAGCCGGTCGGTGCTTGCCCTCGATGCCGCCATTTTGCTAAACGAAGTCTCGCGCTGTCGCGAGCTTGTTCGAGAGCGGCGCGATCAGCTCATACGTACTCACGCACGCATCTCATGCGTGCGTGCGTAGCGGCTGCGTACGTAACGCGATACGTGCGCGTTGCGGTCTGCGCATGCGCACTACGCAGAACGTGGCGTCCTCACGTACGCAACGCCGCCACGTACGCAGCGTACGTAGTACTAAAGCTCTCTAATATCGCCGCACGTGAACTCGCGCTCGAGCCGCGGATTTTCTGCGTCGAACGTCGCGGATCGGCCTTGTGTGCAAACGCTGCGGCGAGGTCTTTTCGTTGACCCCTCCAGGATCTCCGGCGAGAACTGTACAGTGCATTGAAATGTGTGCACGTTAATGCCATCGACGTCATCGCTGCTGGACTGTTTTCTGACTGTGCAGGAACGCCAAGACAGCCTCTAGCCATAGATAGCGTTTTATATAAGGAAATCTACTTCTGGGAAACCTGCCGCTATTGACCACAGAAGCTGGAGCCAAGCAGCAAGGGGATGATGACGAGCACTGTGTCTAGATGATGATGATGGCGATGATAATTTTTTTCCACTCGGCCCGTATTCTCATGGAACAATCGGCCAATGATTGTTCATATTCAAATTGGCAAAGAATTGCTCATGTTCAAAAGAAAAGCATAATATAGGCGATGCGCACTTGACGTCATCAGCGAGAAGCGCTATAGCGTCGGTGTCTCCATTTTGAAGGTCAGAACTCTCGCAGCACGCGCAAAAAAGTGGCTGCACGTCAGATCCCTAAGGCGACTCGGATGACCACCTCCTGATCACCTCTTGCACGCCAATGTACCGACAGCATGGACGGCGCGTACGAATGGACATTCAAAATTGCGCGTCGATGATGATGCCACTATGCGGATATAGGCTGAGTGCGAGATCTCCTATAATGAAGAGAGCGTAATAATTGTGTACTGTGACTTGTTTTAGATTTGTCCTTCTGTCTTGCAGTGACTCTGAGACTCTGAGTCACAGTCATTGCGTATATTGTACCACTCACCACTGGTCCCCTAAAATTCTAGCCAAATGCAGTCCAACAAATGTCGTGCGCTTTACCTTAGTAGCGTGAATCTTCGTGGATATTACGGGTAGTCACCACCTCAAAACTTAACAAAGAGTGCTTAAAAAAGAGCTGTGATACAACACATTCGAGCATCTTAAGCGAAAGGTTCTTAGTAAGTCTTTGCTTAAGAGCGGTATATAAGGTCAAGATGCAATAACACTACTCTACCACCCAAAGCTTAACGAGGAGTGTTCAACGAAGAGCAGTAATTTGAAATGTCTCAACGACATGGAAAACATGTAAATGCATTGGCCTGACGAAGACAATGACACCATTTTTTCTGTTTCATTGATATTCGCGAAACAATCGAACCTGGTTGATCTTTTTTTTTACTGAGTCCGTGAACTTGACAAGCGGACAATGTTCTGCAGCCCCCGGAAACATAAAAGTTGGTGTCCCGGCTATGGCGAATGCGGTCAACAAGTGTCGGCACACGAACGCGCCATACCAACAAATCAACCGAAATTCGTTGGAGCGCGTGGTTGAAAAGCGGCTGCGAACAATCCCGGTATTTCACGAGTTTGTGCATACGTTGCTGCGCATAGCACCGCTTCGCGAAATAAACTTACCTGCGTAAGTGGAAATCTTCCAAACAAGACAGAAAGCACACACTCTCATTCACGCCGGCTGTGCTTATCACAAGCATTTATTAACATTCATAATATACAACGAAGAGGTTAATTAAAGTCACCTCTCTTGTCTCGACCTTGAGATAACAACCGACTCTTTCGCCCAGGATGTCCCTTATCATAAACGAGCCACCTTTGCTAAGAACACCTACGTCATTCCTCTTGTTTTTAATGCGTGTGTATGTGCGAAACGTGGTGTTTTCTTTACGGTTACACAGGTACGACATGCAAGCGTTTTTAAAAAGCAGGTGAGTCAGAATGACTAAGTGGGAAAAAAAATTAATGGCATGTTAGCACGAACCTCGAGGCAATTTTAGCCTCTTTTTTTTTCGACATTTCTTAGAATGTGAGGCACTCAGCTGCAACCTTATCCGGTCCGGCGTCAAAATAACTTCTTTTCATTACGTACGCCACGCATTGCCGACCATCTGGTGCTCACGCTCAAAACCACGAAATTATAATATTTCTATGATGGTAGCTGCTTTCGTTGTATTTTAGTGATATTCTCCTGTTTCTATAGGTATTATGTAGGAATAGTACGTGTGTTTTGAAACATAAAAGTTGAGGTATTGTAATAACTACATTGTTAGGGCAATAAGCACTGCATATACAGCCGCCACGACGAGACCGCTTAAGTTTCTACGAAATCATGCTGTGCTGAATACTTCTGAGAGCGATTTTTTAGAACTCATGGAGCAGAAATATATAAATATTTTGCCCGCCAAGTGCAATGCCCCCCCCCCCACCCCCGCTGCTTTCCGGATGCGACAAGAAACCACACTCGTTAAAACGCCGAGTAACGATTTCATTACTTGAGCTGTCACGTATATTGCGATTTTCACTATGATTGGGTTCTCAGTTATTTATGCTTTCGATCTCGGGTTAAATATATGGATGTTGAACTTATTTCAGTTCTAAAAGCGATGCTGAAACATATGACCCAGTTATTGCATAAAGGAATGCCAAGAGAATTCAGAACAATGAACACGGTACATAAGCGCACTGAACTCACGCTTCTTGCTTTGCTGATTGCCAGATTGCATTAACCACACAAGAAAAGAAGAGTGTGATTAAAAAAAACTACATTTCATCAGTGACAGTTGCGCGCAGAATTGCAGATGAAAGCTTGACAAACGTCTGCACTTGTCTTCACAACGTTACGCTCAATTCGAACTGCGAGTGCTCTCTTAAACAATTTGGCAATTATGCACCCGTCTCTCGCAGGTTAAGTGAGGGGCTAACATACTGCACACTTCTTCCGGTATCAGTATTTGCTTTTTTCTGGAAACGAACTAGTTAGGACAGTGCTCGAAATGTTTTGACACATCCGCAAAATTTTTGTGCATTTGCATAAACAGTCAGTCGGAAAGTAACGCATACCAGTTGTAGAAATCAGGAGAGTTGCATTTGTTGAAGAAATGATTAATTTGCGCTTAGGACACAGAAAAAAAACCCAAGGACAAAATTTGAAGAATCAAGACTCGTTTTCACAAAACAAATAATATAGTCTGTGAGAACCGGAGCCTATCGGGTTCACTCGCCAGTATATTTGTAACAAAGTCGAGCGGCTAATCGTAAACACCTGTAATGGCAAGAAAAACAGAGTTTATCGGTTCGACGCCCGAATTTATGTGACCTCACAACTGCCCGGCGTCACAAGCGACGAAGCGAAGTGCGGGAGCCAGACGAGTGGCGTAGCTGTTGCACATGCGGTGGAACCGTTCCGTCTGTTTTCAGTATACTGCTACTTCGAAACTCACCTGTAGATCGAACATTTAATTGCGGCATAAATCGTGCGACGAGCATACCGAAATATGTACAAAGTTGCAATAAATGAAGAGCTGTTGCCTGAAGGACCATGTGCAGGTGATAACGCGTCCACCCTCGTTTCATGTCCTTTGTTTCTTCGTAGTTGCACATGCAAGATAAGCTACATTAAATTGCGCAGCAAGTTTCAACAGCCTCAAAGTGGAGTGAATCATTGATATCAATGACACCGCATGTAAGCATGAGCGCCAAACCGTAAACATTATTTCACTCTTGCAAGCGACGCGTAGCCCTTCACTCGTGTTCACAACGGTTCCTCTGAAGCATGGTAAGTCCGAAATCTTGTTATAACAAAACACCGTAGCGTTTATTGGTAACCTCTGCTCAGTCTTCGTTCATTGAGCCTGATATCAGCATTTTGAATAGCTTGAAATTTAAATGTCTATCTGAGCTTGAGTTTATGGTAGTTTTGTTTCTGTCGGTACGTACAAGCCTGGCCACTCGATCAAAAAGAAATCGAGCTGCCGTTGTATGAGCGGACTGGAGGGGCGCGAAGGCATTCCGTGCTACGTCTCCCTCTCCAGACCGGTTGTGGTATGTAAGTCAGAAGTAGGCTCCTTGTAAAAGGATTCAGCAGGCTAATTAAGCTGTATTCACACAACGGACGGGATTGCGGACGAATCGGTCACGTGGCATCTGACGTGATTCGGATCCCTCCGCAGCCAGAATTCACGCTACAAGCGGAGATTTCGGCATTTCTCACCGACGTGACGTTGCCAACTCTGATTTCGGCCTCTGTCGTTCCACGAATCGCTCCGCGTGGACCATAGCAGGGACGAGGAAACAGATGGCCTAGGGTGACGTATCCGCAGACTCGAATCGCGATTTAGACCATACAACTTCAATGACCATGTACGCGAACACTGACGTTGCCTCGTGAAACCCTACACCACTTGACGTTATTCCTCAAATTTCCGACTAGCGAAATTCTTGCGACCATCTTTACAAAGAACTCTTAACCTGTTCCCCATGTAGGGGGCGTGATCCTTGTTTAACGCCCTGCCTTTCTTATTTGTGGTGAATATCCATTTATGAATATAAATATATATTTGTATCAATTTATATTTATGTAGTGCATATCTATTTACGCTTAGGAGTAAATTCCCGGCTAGTATACAGGATCTTATTAGGGGTAATGGTGCACTCTTTTCTGCAAAGGAAAGAGAAACGCTCCCAATTGGTTTTCGATGGAAAACGCATGTCATATGTTATGGACACGGTAGCCACGATAAGGTGACGAATTGGTTAATGATAACGAAATAAAGAACGCCCCAGCAGCTGGTGGTTGCCAACATGCGTGTTGGATGTGAAAGATATCTGCAGTAGTTGTAGCAGGACAAGTGGTACTAGTCGAAACGTCCAGAAGAATAAGAGTAGCTCATTGACGGGGATGAGGTCATTACGAAACGCCTCAGTGTCTGATGCTCATTTCTGACATGTTTTCTTAATTATTCTGCGAGCAGCTTGGAAAGAAGTCCCACATGCAACTTTCTGCATAACTTGATGCTCTATTTCGTGTGGTCAAAAAGTATTAACGACGCAGGGTACTTAAGTACAAATTTCAAAAGTGATCTTTCTTTCAACAATGACATATGTCGTTATGAACAAGGTTACTCAATCGCGAAAGAAAAATAAGCGTTATATTCTGTAGTATACTATAGCGACCAACATGAATAGTGATTCAACATGAGAATTACGGATGCCTACTAACCAAATGAAGGTCTACTAACGAAGCTTGCTTTATAAAAAAATATGCTTACATATATGCGTAGCTAGAAATAAGAAATGCGTTTACTCGAATAACTATCGACACCACGAGCTATATAACAGTATAGTTTAAGGTGGGAACTTGTTGAACAGGCGATATTACATGTTCACCAGTTTCTCATCACTTGATCCCTCCATCTTCTTCTGTGCTCCTGTCTGGCTTTTATAAGTAGAGCAAACGAACATGACTTCTTCCCCCCCCCCTTTTTTTTCAGAACGAGGATATGCTCTCCAGCATTCCGTGATACCGCCGTTTTATTATATTATCGCGTTAATGCTTTTCTTCGTGGGATTTTCACAAACACTCGATATCTCTCCACTCATGGCACTGTTATAAACTAAAATGTACAGGACCCGTCAAAAGTTCCCATTTCACGTTGGCAAATGAATGCATATAAGATAATGGCCGGGGAACTTTTGATAGACCCTGCGCGTCGACTGCAAACGCTGTATTTGTCTGCAGGACTCTCAGAGACGATGTTCCGCCCATTCCCAGGACGACCAGCAGCGGACCTCGCTTGTTACGACCACAGCAGCCGCGTTGGTTCCAAATGCTCTCTTCCAGAGGTGAACTACGGCGAGCAACGCAGCTCGTCCCCGGCCTAGTCATCGCTTCGAGGTGTTCCCTTCGCGCGAAGTGTTGACGAAGCGGTTGACGCGCTCTTCCGCCGTCTTCCTCGCGGAGGAGTCAGTCGGCTGTCTTGGCCCGGATTGCGGCTGCGACTGTCTCGCGTGGCCACGGCTGGCCGCCGTTGAAGTCGTGGTGGCCGTAGCGTGCGGCCGGCGCGCCTGCAGCTGCCGCTGCTGAGAGGCACGGAAGGCACTGTGGCTGCGCGAGTTGACCGTCGTCGCAGTGGACGAACGGGATACGCGTCGTGGGTCTGCCGACGATCCGACGCCACCGGCCGACGTGTCCGACCCACCACCGACGCTGCTGCCGCTTACGCCGGTGGCTGGGGTGGTGGTTCTCGCGCTCGACCTGGACCCGTATCGCTGAACCTGTGAAACAACGTCACTTTGTTTCCTCTACCTGGGACGAGTTTAAACCAACTATAAAGGTAAAAAAATATTGGTACAGAACTCAATTATTAGACTGAGAATAAATGAAGACTATATAACGGCCTATAGGCACATTAGTCGACCTCAGCCGAGCGTTAACGAACATTGGCCAAAGTTATAGCCAGCATCAGGCATCAATTGGTCGGCACAGCTTAAAAATTTGTCGGCAGAACACGGTAGTGATCCATGGAAGGCCTCTCTCTACTTGAGGTAGGTTGGATTCCACCATAAATTGTCAATGTTAAAGAAGACGCGACAGACGTAATCAATATCTTCACGGAAACTGTGAGAAGAAGACAGGTGTTGTCTAGGAAAAGAGCAACGAGACCAACCAAAGCCTCAGAGGAGACAATTGGCCAATTGGCTTTCCTCGTGGAGTAAGACGCAACAAAATATGTTGCTCTAACACAAGCCCTTTCGCAGCACTTCGTATGTTCATAAACTTAGTCATGCGCTCAAGCTATAGCTAGCATCGAAAATATCGCGCTCCGATGAAACGCTTGGTTGGGTGTTGCATTTACA
This sequence comes from Rhipicephalus microplus, assembly GCF_013339725.1. Classification (NCBI taxonomy): domain Eukaryota; kingdom Metazoa; phylum Arthropoda; class Arachnida; order Ixodida; family Ixodidae; genus Rhipicephalus; species Rhipicephalus microplus. The sequence goes on from NC_051165.1 coordinate 123,640,714, forward strand.
AGGGCATATTCGTTTCGCATAAGTGTGGCGGACACCTCTACTGCGTCTTCGGCTGTGACAATCATGAGGAGTGTACAACGACTGGACAAATGAAGTGGACCAGAGGCAGCGTCTGCACGCCACGCCAGAGGCGAACTAAGCACCAGAAGAGCTGAAACGTATTCTGCTTAAGAAAATTGGCAAACGGTTCAGCTCACTTGCTTACTGAAAGTCCGGCCTCTGCAAAAGTACTACTTACAGGGTACTCGGTGAGTAAGGCATGGTATGGCCTCTGCATTGGCTCTGCTCTCCTCGTCGACCCAGAGTCTATCGATGAGCGGTCTATTGGCGTTGGCGTTCTGTACACTGAAAAAAAAAAGTAGTGCTATCAAGTCAGCACTGAAATGTCGTACGTATAGTATCCAGCTAACATCTATGCGAAAGAAGAGCGCATAGGAAGTGTGAACATAGAGTGACACAATTAGGCTTTTGTGAGGCACTTCAGTAGCTCACATAACTTTACTCTTACATTTAGAATAAACCGGCGTTGATAACGTGTAAACTCGGGTAAGGGGCAGATATTATTTCTTGGCCAGGTATGACTCTTATCCACGACTGAACGTGTTGATAAAATCTTATGTCTACGCGATTTAAGTGCAACGTAATTTCCCATGACCGCTCATCTGCGAGATACCGAATCTTATCCGTTTCGTAAAATCGTTTCGTTCCTATATGCGCGCGGAGCACAAGGGTATTCATTTTCCCTTTCACAGACGCTACTACTCACACTTGGTCTGAAAGCCACGTGGGAATCTTCGGTGCCATTCACAGACGTGTAGTTTTCTGTTACGTCAAGTTCCTTTACAATCACTTCTGTTGAAACTGCATGGCACTCACTGAGTATCGCAAATGATTGAGGGGCAGCGCTGAGCGCTAGGGGCATCGATGTATGGAAGGCGATTGCCTTATCACTGGAACACGTCACTTCGTCAATTGGGCTGTAAAGCCTAGAATGAGGCCCTTGCACGAGGCTATGCCATATGTGAATCAATAATTAAGTAGCTCTACAGGCCTCAACTTTCACATTTCCTGCTGCTTTCGTATGCGCTGTAATACAGACATTCGACATTCATGTACGTAAACACGCATCTATAAAAAACAGGTTATGCATAAAAATTTGCACATAGCGTAAGTCAGGTGAACAGATCACAGCATGGTTAGTAGTTACAATTATTATAATTCATTTTCCCTAATAAACATCCTAGTTGTCAGAAAGCGCTAGTCTTGTTCCCTTGATACATACTTTTTTCTACGCGCTTCACGTTGAAACGAACAACTTACCCACTCACCCAGTTTGGCATCCTATTGAAGTGAATTCACCTGCGAGTACACATTACATTGCGTGCACTCGCATGTAGTACCTGTTAAAGCCGTTTTCTTTATTTTTTTGGTACAAGTCAATCCACTGTTGAGTTTCGGCAATCAAGGCTCAGGCAACAGGCATTTAATCAGTCATTATACTATGCATTCATTATACTATGCGTCAGCAACGCTGGAAAATCCCAGCAATAAGGACAAGTTATGGCAAGCAACACGTTCAGTATCAAATAACCACAATGTTAAATTGTTTACACGGTCTCATAGATTTCAATTCCGTACCTTCGAACACCATCACCAAGTCCATCCTAATGAACCATGATATTGAGTATGCTTATTAAATTTCTGTACTTGATTTTGTTACATCCTATCTATCAATTTGAGTTATGTATTGTAGTTGCTTTTCTTATGCTTTATTTTATATTCTGTATTGAAGGTTCTTTTCAGTTGATGCTTTTGTGATAAAGTGATTTTTCTAATGTTTTCCCTGAAATAGTGTGACAAGACCATGCTAAATTTTGTTGTGTTATGGTTTATTTATTGTGTTATTTATTTATTTCTGTGTGTTACTTGTTGTGTTATATATTTATTTATGAAAAAAATGCGACAGATTGAGCGGCCTGCGTGCCAAACTGTATTTAGGAGCAGAGGCCCCATGTCAGGCTATATAGCCTTTAGCCTCTGCTCCCGATCTTGTAAGAATTTCAGGACGAAAATAAACTTCAATTCAATTCAATTCAATAAACTCCCTACACATACCTCCGATCCTGTCCACCTGCAGGCGCTGCAGCAGCCGAGCCTGGCGCGCGATCACATCTGGGTGGTTCTCGTGGAGACAGCGGGCGCCCACCAGGCACAGCTTTTCTTCCTGCGAGTGCACCATATTTGTCTGGCTCATGTTTTTTTTAGCATCTTTGGCCAGCTACTCTCCAGCATCTGATGATGCAGACTTGGTGCGCGAACATGGAATGTATGGTTGTTCACACTGACGGAGAAGAAGACATGGCGTATTGAGCTATACAAGGTGGAAAGAAACAGTCCGTTGTATTGTTTTACGTTTATGGAATTCTTCTGATCTACATTTAGATGAAGTTTGCAGATCACGCCGAGAACAACACAGGTCATAGTGACGGCGTGCCTGAGAATATGAGCACGTTGTTCGAGCGCGCTTGCGTGCGTGTACCGGAAGTCGTACCACAGGCAGCAGCAGCCTTTTTTCTTCTCGTCCGAAATAAGCAACGCGACGCCGATGCGTGACTGGAGACAATTGTTGTTCCTAAGTGAGGCAAGAGCACATCTTCAACGCAACAAAACGTTTGCGGGCACTTAGGCGAACCGCGTTTATCGCTGCACTTGTCACGCAGGGTCACATCGGCAAGTCGCACCTCCCCAGCTGCCAACCCTGCGGGTCAGGCCTGGTGAGCCGCTGTGGCTTGCAGCAAAGCCCTGGAAGAAGGGTGCCGCCTGGGGTAATCTACATACTGCTTTGTTTCAGTAAAATTTTTGTTCTCTATTCCTGTCACGCAGGGCATGAAGCGTGGTTATGATGCTAGTTATACTATTATGAGAATTACCATACGCGGATGACCTTCTTTGGGGCAGAATTAAGGCTGGTCAGGCTATGCGAATGACTCGTGGTGTCTGAGTGGGACACAGCTAATCGAGCTCTGAGTTGTGCATTGCGCGCTGGCGGACTGTCTACAAGTGTGAGAATTTGTGAACGACGATGGAAGCATGAAGTAGTTTGGGAAATAAAAAATTACGATCATTACAGTGCCGAGGAGAAAAAAAGCACAAGATTTGGCTTGGACTATAGTTTACGCACGTTCGAAGATCAGCGCGAGTGACTAAAGATGCTCCGCGCTCTTTTCTGCAATTCCTTCGTCATTTGTGGTCGGCGATGATTCCCTTCAAAGAAACATCACATGAGCGCACCACTAAATTATCGTAAAAAGATCATCAGGGATACCGGATGCAGTTAGATAACATCCAAATATCCTACACTCAAAAACTAATTTACAGCTTAACCCCCTTTACTGTTCTTATTAGCAGAGTGGGACCTTGCATGCGTAGGAGCAACTAAATAGAGAACACACCTCGGTAATGCCTTGGTTGAACGCTGCAGCTAAAGACAGCTTGTAGCCCCGCCGCGGTGGTCTAGTGGCTAAGGTATTCGGCTGCTGACCCGCAGGGTGCGGGTTCGAATCCCGGCTGCGGCGGCTGCATTTCCGATGGAGGCAGAAATGTGGTAGGCCCGTGTGCTCAGATTTGGGTGCACGTTAAAGAACCCCAGGTGGTGGAAATTTCGGGAGCCCTCCACTACGGCGTCTCTCATAATCATATGGTGGTTTTGGGACGCTAAACCCCACATATTAATCAATAAAGCCAGCTTGTAGAGTGAAAGCAGCCACTACAGTGGAAAGCCAGAAAAGGCGATGTTCCGCGCATCGGTGATTTCGCGTGTCAACTAGAGAGACGCCATCGAAATTTCCCATCGTAATGCCGGCGCGAGAGGAATGTCCCAGCTATGGGAGCATAACATCCGGATTGCGCACCGGCCACGCGCAAGCTTAGAGACCTCAGTTGAAGTGTCGAGGTGCGTGTGCCCGGCTTCCAAAGAAAAGTGCGCGAAATATAGAGAAGAACGAACCGACACTGCACGTTTCCGCTGCTATGACGACGCACATTCTAGCTAGAAGGTTAAACACACGACACTATCGTTTTCGCGTTTGCAGCAGTAGGACTGACTGAATGACTGATTAATCGATTAATTCATTGATTGATCGATTGACCGATCAATTGATTGATCGATTGATTGATTTGTGGAGTTTAACGTCCCAAAACTACCATATGATTTCAAGAGACGCCGTAGTGGAGGGCTCCGGAAATTTTGACCACCTGGGGTTCGTTTACGTTCATCCAAATCTGAGCAAACGGGCCTACAGCATTTTCGCTTGCATCGAAAATGCAGCCCCCGCAGCTGGGATTGGATCCTGCGACCTGCGGGTTAGCAGCCGAAGACCTTAGCCACTAGACCACCGCGGGGAAGCAATGTAGCGGGAAGAGTACAGCAACAGTTTTAGTACAATCTAGTAGAGCTACCGCTCTTAACATTCAAGAACGTCGTCGGCTAGTGATATCACACGTCTGTGCCTGCCCTATGTTGAGTGCCTAAAAGCGCGGCAGGTCAGATGCTTGCGTGACACACGTGGCAATTCGCACTCTTTCACAAAGATTCTTAGGTCGGCTAGTTGGTATATGAACAAACATTGTGCCGAAACAGCACTGACGACAGGACAGGACGAAGAATATGCAGAACACAGCGCTCACTATCAACGAATATCTTTATTGAAAAGGCAAAGAGTATATAGAAAGGCGAACAAACATTAAACAATATGGCATAAGCGCTATTGAGTGACTTGGCTGGTCGGCATTTCTATCAATTTTGGTAAGGATTTTCTAAATGTGGCAAATGCAGATTTGCATGATTTCACTAGATTGCGTTTGTGTCATTTGTTCTCATTGTTTGTTCGCCCTTCTACATAAGGAAATTCGTTGATAGCGAGCACTGCGTCCTGTATATTCTTCGTTCCGTCATCGGCGCTGTTTCGCCACAATGTTACAATCTCGAGCGCGCACTTGCAATTCACATTTTTCGGTTGCATTCCGCGCTGTTTTCAAAAGTATTCATCTTGAGTGATTCAGTAGCTGTTCTCTTCTTGTGTCTGTTTTTATTTTTTTTATTTTGTGCACCATGGGTATGAATGTGTCCACACTAAATGTGCACTGCCATTGCATAGTGAGTTTTTTTGACTGGATTAGAGCACTACGAAATCTATCCAGTATCCATGACCGGATTCAGGCGCGGCCATTCGTCAATCGACAACGTTGTTGATCTGGTGACATAAGTTCAACACCAGAAAGCCTGTAAGAGACTGTGCGCCGCCCTGTTTCTAGACGTTAAGGGGGCTTACGACAATGTCACCCATGAAGCCATCCTTAGTGCTTTGGAAACAGTAGGTCTTGGTGGCAAGATATATATGTGGGTGTACAGCTACTTACAGCTGAAATCATTTTACGTGATGACAGCGAATGGCCCAACACCTGATTATTACAGCAGCCGAGGAGTTCCTCAGGGAGGAGTGCTAAGCCCTACCCTTTTCAACCTAACTCTCATCGGTCTAGTCGAGCAGCTACCTAGCACTGTAGAACTTTCTGTCTATGCTGATGACATCTGCATTTGGACATCAGGTGTGACAAGGCCTCAGCTTCGCGCCCGCCTTCAGAAGGCTGCTACAACGGCGTCATGCTATCTTCGTAAACAAGGCCTCGAGGTGTCCTGCGGAAAATGTGCAGTGGTAGCGTTCACGCGGAAACCAATGTCTGCTTACAGTATATCGATTAATGAAGAATACATATCGTTCAGCAGAAGCCACAGGTTCTTGGGAGTCATAATAGATAGAAACCTGTCGTGGACTCCACACGTGAACTATGTGAAGAAGCGGCTGATCGCAACATGCCACATGCTCAAATTCCTTGCAGGAAAAAATTGGGGAGTGCCCATATCATCCATGCTACAACTGTACAGAGTGCTGTTTATCGGATTCTTACGGTACAGCTTACCTGCAATGTGTAACACCGGCAAGACCAACCTGCGCGCAATTCAGAGCATTCAAGCCCAAGCACTTAAAATATGCCTTGGAATACCCCGCAGTGCTTCAACGGCTGAAACCATTGCCATCGCTCAAGATCACTCGATAAATACGCATATTATTACCGAGACAATGCGCATGCACCTCAGGCATTATGCCAGGACCCCTTCTCACCACCTGGCGAGCCTAGCTGCTGAAAGACCCCGCACGACATACGGCACTATTGTCTCCAAGCATCGTTCATCGTTTGCTGAGACATACGCACCCGCATCAAAGCCACTGCTTCCTCCTTGGAGCTTGAGCCGGCCGCGAGTTCACTTAATGATTCCAGGAATGAGGAGAAAATCGGACTTACCGACACATGCCCTGAAACAACTGAGTCTATTCCTACTGGAAGAAAACTACAGTAACCACGTGCACATTTACACGGATGGCTCTACTACGCCGTCTAGTTCAGGTGGAGCAGTGGTTATACCATCACAAGGGATAACTCGGTGTTTTAAGACTTCACATGTGACAAGTTCGACGACGGCAGAACTCGAGGCTCTGCGTAATGCACTGGAACACATCAATTCAGAAGAAAGACCAGGTAAATGGGCGGTGTTTTCTGACTCAAAACCAGCGTTACAGTGCCTGATATCAGTTCTCCGACGCGGATGCCACGACCAGTTGACCTACCAAACCGTGAAACTTCACCACCTGTTAATACAAAAAGGCCATGACATCGTCTTTCAGTGGTTACCTGGGCATAGTGGTATAGGCGGCAATGATTCTGCAGATCATGCTGCTCGCACGTCACATAAAGAAGCGAACAGCGTTCCGATACCGCTTTCAAGAGCGGATGCGGTGAGGCAGATTCGTCAACTGGCCCGCAGTCTCACACTGACTGAGTGGAACACACCAAGCATACGACGTACACGGCTGCACGAGCTCGACCCTTCACTACAACTCCGGCCTCCACCCGGCCTACATCGACGTGAAGCTTCGCTTCTCTATCGCCTTTGGCTGGGAGTTGCTTTCACGAAAGCTTATACTACGTTAATCAGAATTACTGACAGTGCGGGGTGCGATGTTTGTAGCACCGACGAAAATATCGAACACCTGCTGTGTCATTGTCCTCGATTTGCCTCAGAGAGACAAGTACTTGCCAACGCAATGCGGCGACTGGATTATCGGCCTCTTTCTGTGCAGGTGCTATTACAGCAACGTACAGGTGCCTCGACAGCCCACAAGGCAGTGAAAGCCCTGCTGCGTTTCCTGAGAAAGACAGGCTTGTGTGAACGCCTCTGACATGCGGTAGAGTTCTACACGCTGCAGTGAAATTACTGTCAGTCTCTCCCCCACCCCCTTTTTCCCTCTCTTCCCTCTTTCTCGTCTTTCTTGTCCCCTTCCTTTATCCCCCAGTGTAGGGTAGCCAACCGGATGTCTTTCTGGTTAACCTCCCTGCCTTCTCCCTTTTTGTTGCTTCCTCCTTTGACTGGACATCCCATGGGTCACAGAAAACAAACTGCACTTAAGTGAAATAGCGGGCTGTACCTATGAGTAGCGACATGCAGCCTACCTTTACTTTTCAGAAAAGCGAACACAATTGTACACTCGACGATACGTTCTGACGAGTGCTCCCTGACAAGGGCTCATGGCCAGGCTATATATGTTTGACTCGGCCATACAACTAACAAAGGAAGTAACAGGGGAGTGGAAACGCAGGGATCTTAAGCAGTCTAAAAAACTCGATTTCTCGATCAATGTATCATCAATGTCTATGTATTGATCTTGGATCTACGCGCCCTAACGATTTCTGTGCCTTACGTAGTTCTGCGAGCTGTGTGCATGTCACCTGCTTTTGCATTGCCACCACAATAGGTACACCTTTAACCACGTGACGATTTCGTACAATTACGTCATGGTGACGTCATAATGGCGTCCCATAATTAGACGGCATATGATATTATGATATCGCCATGCCAAAATCTCTAATCAGGTGACTTTTTGGTTTCACTTGTCTCATTTAATGGGGTGTCTAAAGCTTTTGTTTTAAAGAGGTACAGGCGCAAAACTTTTTCATTTATAGTTTTTCTGCGTGAAATGACAGGCCAACCCTTCGAGAGACTGGAAAATGTACTGCATACCATGAGTGCATCCTACGAAAGTAATTAAAGTATGTTTTTAAAAGCTAGTTTCGGTTAGTATACTGTAGCCTGACGTCACAACACGCTATGAGCTTCTCGTCCCGTGCTCGCGCAAGATGTGACGTTTCCGCTGTGGTTCCGCACCATGGCTCTGTTCGGGACGCAGAAGCAGCCGTTTTGAACGTTTCGGTGGCGTAAAAGCGGCCATTTTGGAAGTTTTGATACCTGCCATCATCTCGACAAGCCAGACTGCTGCGTGAAGTCACCAGGATTTAGAACTCTAGCCTGACGTCAAGCTAGTGCCGATGCCGGTAGGTGCGCCACGGTAAGAAAGGACAGTAATATCAAATTAAAGTATGGGTTATCAGAATTTGCTGAACTTCACACTTCCTCAGAGTCACCCATACATACAGGATATTTGAATGGCAGAGTAAACTCACCCATGAAAACGGTGTTAGTACCCCTTTAAAAACTGGCATGCTGGCCCTACACTGGGGAATGGAATAGGGGGAAAAAATGACGGCACCACGTACTCACCTCTGTCTGCAAGGTGGGAGTCATCTGGCCTTCCTTGGATTTCACGGTTTCACTTCTAGTATGAGCCAATATTTTCTCGCTGCGAGAGAATAAGTAAAAGGCCATGAACAAGTGTCCAACACCGTTCGCATTATTAATGCTCTCAAGCAAACCTTACGAGCAACCTCAACCGGACGTACATCTGGAATTGAAAGACTTTTGCGCGTATTCTCATGTACAATGAATAAAGCCATTCTTCTCCTAAATGACACTGTAAAAACATATATGGCGAATAACGACACTAACATTGCATGAGGTCGCGTTTTGTATTGGAAAACGCCACGGGAAAACGCTCATTGCATATATATACTTCACTGATTTAGGTGATGAACGGAATGGAAAAACTGTATCAATAGGTCATTCGGGGCGTGAACTAGCGCGTAAGGGCCACTTCCGCGCCGCGACAGATAAGCCTGTAACCTCACTACCACCACGCGGGCCTGCTAAACTTCCCATGGTTATGCTGGGTGCTGAAAGAGGGGGAGGAGAAATAAATTTTATTCAGAACCAGCTTAAGAAGTCTTTATAAGCCGTCAAAATGCTTGGTTTTTGTAGTTCTTGTATTAATTGTAGATCTATCTATCTATCTATCTATCTATCTATCTATCTATCTATCTATCTATCTATCTATCTATCTATCTATCTATCTATCTATCTATCTATCTATCTATCTATCTATCTATCTATCTATCTATCTATCTATCTATCTATCTATCTATCTATCTATCTATCTATCTATCTATCTATCTATCTATCTATCTATCTATCTATCTATCTATCTATCTATCTATCTATCTATCTATCTATCTATCTATCTATCTATCTATCTATCTATCTATCTATCTATCTATCTATCTATCTATCTATCTATCTATCTATCTATCTATCTATCTATCTCAATCGAGTAGCCTAATTCATTTCATAACCTTGAAATGGAAAAGTGTACTAGATGTTCGATTCCAGTAATCATTATTGGTAGCAAGGCTTCAAAGTAGTCAGGCTCACCCCATGCGTACAAGCCTTTGCCAGTAATAAGCAAGTTTGGTTATGACAATGAGAATAATGGCGGTTGTTTAAACAAGAATGATAAACATGCAAGTTTTGCTTATGACGATGGGAATATTGGCAATTGTTTAAACAAAAATGATATAGATGCACGTAAGAGAATTGCAGCATGTGAAGTAGGTGCATGTGTGATATGTAACATCTTTAACACCACAGTCATTGTATCGTAAAAGATTGCTCCAAGGAAATGCAAAATGGCCATGTACAGATGAAATGGCAGCAGGAAGAAAACTTGCACATAAATCAGAGGTGAAAGCAAGAGTTTTACAACACTATTTGTATTAGTCAAAGAAAACGTTGCAATTTGGTTCATAGATATACTGGTGATGATTTGGAATCTCACTTCTACGATGCACGATTTGAAATGGTTGAACAAAAACTTCAGAACAATCTTTTGTTTCACGGCGTACAAAATATAATAGCACTGCGTCGTACCACTTCAGTGCAGGACTTTTAAAATGGAACCTCATCTCACTGCAGTCAAAAAGGAAAAACTTGAAAATCTTAGGTCTTGTCATTTCTTTGTTATAACAGACACAATATTAATAAGAACTAACAAAATCAACTCACAGTAGTTCTCATTATTTGATGAAATGGAGAAGGCTAAATTACGGAGCGACTTGATTAAGTCGAGCAGTTTTTTCTTTGTAATATTCCGCGTTCATTCGAATTTTTCAAGGTATCCTTAGTAATGTTGTTCGAACCACTTTTGTGTCTGCAATGACGATAGTGAACTAGCTTGATGTCCCGCTGCATCGCTCATAGCTGCAGATGAGCTTGTAATCATGATCAACATGTTATGTGCTTTGATAGTACAGGTATGGCTAGGTAATGTCAAAAGTATTAAACAAAGAGGAAAGTAACCGTTGTATTATTATTTTGTGCCCTTCATAATTACGTTTTCATACGCGCAGCCCAAAAACTAGACATAATGTTGTTTCCGCTCTAACTCCTAGTTAAATTCGAGTCATCAATCTTCCGGTGAATTAATAAAGCTTTTCCATCCATCTATTCCTTCTCATTTTATTCTGCGACATCTACGAGTTCGCTTAAATCAAAGCGCCTATACTGAATGAGAAGCGTGTGTCGAAGACACATCTGAACATTGATCGCTCTCACTCAACCGATCTGCTCTGATGATGTCGACCGTACAGAGTCGGCGGTGCTTCCGATGCCATGTTCGCACGGTCGAGCGCTGCCTGCAGTGTTCTGAATTCCCGCTTTTCGGTGGCTATGGGTGTACAATCGGTGTACTTTCTCCTGTAGGTTCTCTCTATACTAAACGTTTGTTTCAGATGCATCCGGCGTTATGGCAGGTTTGAGGTTCGATGAGCGGCTATAGGTTCAAGGTATCGGTCCCAATACTTCATAGCCGAACACGGCGCGTTTTCGTAAGTAGCAAGTGGTGCCAAGGTACTAAATTTATTGTATAACCATGCCCATATATTACGTTATGTGCAGATAAAACTAATATTAATAGCACAATAACTGCTGGGGTTTAACGTTCCAAATTCTCCATTTGATAGCGAGGGACGCCGTAGTGTAGGGCTCCGAAAACTTCGATCACCTGGAGTTCTTTAACATGCGTCTGAATTTAAGTATGCAACTCGGTTTTGGCACATTGCCTCCGTCTCTAGCATTATGAAATATTGTAGGATCCTAGTGACCAACCTGTTGTTAGCGTTCTGTAACTCAATACTAAGTTACGTTGTTAGTTTGCGCATGTGCCCGTGCCTTCTCTGGAATATCTTGGAGATTGAAGGTGTTTAAACTATATTATTATAACTATATGTATTATAAGAGACGTCAGGGCGAAAGATCTCGCACTTTACTGTTTAGAAAAAGTTTATTCTTTCATAGGACGAAATAACCTAAGAGACAAGCGTCTGTATAACAGGTACAATAACAAACAAAAGACAAAGCACAACATACACTACACATTTAAACTAAAGTGTCCAAGTCCGTAGCATGTCCATAGTCCGTTGTACTAATAACTGTACATATACTACGTAAATGCACTAATCACAATATGGACAATGTACATGATGATATATGTACAGAATTTACAAGACTTGGTGAAGATGTTAGAAAATATGTACAACAGGTATTAATATTCATAAAGGTTACATAACTTACAGCGTTCGAATGAAATGCATATATAGGAGAGCTAACACCCATATTGAACACACAGAAACACATAAAAATAGTAAGCACATAGTGATTACATGCACCAATCAGACATTGACAGGTGACCTGGCTATAGGAACCAGGCCAGGTGGAAAACTAATTGAACGCGTCTGTCAACTACGGACAGAAAGCGGCACGACCATTGTCGCAGAAATTCTTCCTCCCCAAGGAAGAACAATTCCTCCGACAGAAACGATATGAGTTCAGAGTAGAGGCGTTCCAGTATTGGAAAAAGAGCACGACGACGATGATCTGCCGCAACAGCTTCGCACCTATTACGCCATAAACAAAAAGCTCCCGCAGCTATTAGAAGGCGTGCAAAGCGACTACGCGGGCAGCGACCAGATGTTACAAAGCGATTAACACCTAGGCCGCGAAAACGAGTGTTAACTGACTTCCAAAACACCTTTGCAATGACACATTGCTGCAGCATATGCTGGTTAGACTCCTGTAACGGGCAGTTAGGACAAGTGGAAGATGAGACCATGCCCCACCTCTCCAGTCTGTCCCGTGTTGGGAGTACTCTCCATCCAAGACGCCACATAAAGTCACGGAGGTGACCAGGCAAAAACAATGCCGTTATCGCGCTCCACGAGACTTGTCTCGATCGTGCTAGACGGGCTGGAGGAACCAGAGGAAGCAGAAGAGCCGCCGTTGTATCTACAATGCGGCTTTCAAGAATGTCCACATCGGGACAAACCTGCTGCGCGTGTCGATAAAAAGATACTGCCGTTGAGTAAAATGCAGGTACGTGAAGTGTTTGTGGTGCAGAATTAAGCCGTGCATCTGGTAGTAAATAGCGTAACTTGGTGCCTAAGAAATAGCAGGCGAGATCACGCGCGGGGCACTGATCACCATGCAACAACCGAAGTAAGAATCGTAGGGCAAGTAGCCGGCAGCGAACAGAGACGGATGGGAATGCGAATCCACCGCAGTTTCTCGGTTGCCCAAGAGCTGCTCGGCAAACCAGCTCTGTTCCACCCGACCAGAAAAAGGAGCCAATGAAGGATTGCAACGACCTGGTGATTTGTAATGGGGGCTGTAAGACATGAGATATATACCATGCACGGCCGCAAAACACCGTCTGTGCTAGATACCTTCTTTCGAGCATCGGTAAATCATACTCTTGTGCTTCCGGACGTGTCGTTTTACATCTTCGACTACTGAATCCACAAGGAGGCTGATATGCCGTAGCAAGTATAATCAAGCCCCAGAATGCGAATAGAGTCACTTTTTTGAAGACAGAAAAAGGAACTTAGACTTGCGTCTGGTGAACCAATGAATAAATATCGACATTTGGAAAAATTTAACGCAGCACCTGAAATTGTGCCATACGTAGTAAAAAGTCGTAGGCTACGGGATAAACTGTCCTCATTCTTCAAATACAACGTGATGTCATCAGCAAATGCTGTCACTGTCACGGTACCACTACCTGGAAGAGGAAGGCCTCTAACGTAAGGATCAGCGATTAGCGATTGAAGGAATGGTTCGAGGCTGAATACAAAAGCGCAGGGGATAGAGGACACCCCTGGCGAACACCACGGGTAACCGGAAATGGCGCACTCTCTAAACCATCAAGAAATAACGTGCTGCGTATATTTCGGTATGCGTTTCTGAGAAGCTCGACGAAGTTTTGTGAGAAGCCAAATGCTGCCATTACGCTAAATATAAAGCTATGTTCGAGGCGATCGAATGCCTTTTCCTGGTCAAGTGAAACCAAGAGACCCCGAGCTGATCTTGCTAACGTGTACGCAACTATATCGCGCGTAACAAATGAGAGACTGTGGATTTCTCTTCCAGGAATAGAGCACGCCTGATGATGACCAATTAAGGAGGGCATCAGGCTTCTCAAACGCCGAGTGATAACTGCCGCGAAAGTTTTATAATCAACGTTGAGGAGCGTTATTGGTCGCCACTCCTCTGGGCGAACTGACGATGGGTCATGTTTAGATATTAAAACAATTCGACCATCGCGAAAGCTATCTGGAAATTCAAAATTCTCGAAGCAGCGGCAAATAACAGAGGTGAAAAGGGCACCAATGTCGTCCCAAAAACGTTAAATAAAACTCAACAGGCAACCCATCCGGCCCGGGGGCCGAGCCACGCTTCATGGAAGACAGTGCCTCTTTCACTTCGTCAGCTGACGGACTTGTGCATAGTTGTTCAGCTACTTCAGATGAAATTTGAGGGAGCCTACTTAACATTGTGGCTGTCTCGGTGGTACCGCGATGTGATGACATTGTCGTACGAGCCATGTTGGCAAAGTGAGCTAGGAAAACTGATTGATCACGTGTCGGCGGTAAGGCAGTGTGTAAGAATCTGGCTGCCGGAGTTCCTAGTCGACTCGACGGGTTGAGAAGCGAGCTTTTCGCAAATCGTAGAACCTCAGGATGAGCACAAGGATTACGTCTGCAACGCCAAGCAGCCGCCGTCAATGACGAAGCTGCAATGAGGCGTTGAAAACGACCCCTTAACTCTCGCTGCCATGCGCGCATCAAGGGAGTTAGTCGATCAACCCGAAGAGCAATACGCAGCTTTGTTGCAGTGTCCGCTAGTTCTTCGGACGTACGGCGTCTAAGGGCCCGCCCTGCTACTGAGCAGTGTAAACGCCACTGCGTCTTGAGCGCGTCCCACACCTCCGGACCGCATCCAGAAAGAGAGGCGCGCAAGATTCTAGATAAACTGGACCGTGTACGCGCGTCGTGCAGAATGCGGATGTCAAGACGCCAAGGTTTCACTGATGATGAAAAGGGAAAGTGAGCCTCGAGCGTCACTGGTCGGTGGTCTGATATATAAACAGGCGATGATGGTAATGTTACTACGTCAGAGTGCGATACGTAAGAAGCTAGCGCGCTCGGCACATGGAAACGATCCAAACGACTAGACGACGTGCTACGCCGCCAAGTCCAGGCATACTGTGGTCCATGCACTAGTCTGTACGTATCTGTCAAAGAGAAATGGTGCACTAGGCGACGCAGCTCTCGCGCGTTCCAATCAGAGCGACCCCATCCTGGACCTTGCACGTCAGCTCGCGTGTCTAATACACAATTAAAGTCTCCAGTGAGTATGACATGACGACCGTCTAGAAAATACACGTCCAGGTCACGGAAAAAATCGTTAGACATCGCTGATTGAGCTGGCCCATAAATACACAAAACACGCAGCTTGAAGGATGATAAGACGCAGTCAAAAGCCAATACCCGCCCATTCCCGTCATAGAAAACATGATGATTGCGCAGAAGAGCGCGGTTAAAAATAATAATTCCAACTCCAGAGGAGCGAGATGTAGCGAAGGAAAAATAACAGTCTAAATTAAAAGCGCGTTTGAATGCACGAACGTGGCCAATGGTGAAAAAATTTGTTTCTTGTAAACACAGAATATCACAATGTTCTGCGCGGGCTATGCTGATAACCTCGGCTTGTTTTACTGGGTTACGGAACCCTTGAACATTTAAAGAAAGAATTTTCAGGGTGTCAGCCATATTGAAAAAAAGTGGGTGACTGACCTGGTCGTGTTTTTCGATTCGGTGTACCCCGGGGATCTGTCCGGGGGAACTGGAGTACGTATACTACACAGCACAATTCGACCCTCCAGAAGAGGGTCGAGGTTTCTTTGGTTGCTGGAACTCGGAGCGGCTATCTTGGGTGCCGTCCGAGCTGGTGCCAGACTTGTGAGCACGCTTGACCTCTCGCGGGGCTTGCATTTCCACGTCACATACGTCTGGGCTAGAAGGGAGTCCGATGCTACTGTCAACTTCGAGGCTGAAGCTGCTGTCGGACGAATCAGATGGTGGTAGGGCTGCAGCGTTAATGTTGTCGCCGCCTCCAACGAACTTGATCACGGATTGCTTGTCGAGACGCGTCAGTAAAGAACTCCCATGGCGTCTTGCTACTTGTTCAAGAGAGTCACGAGCCTGGCTTTCGGAATGATCCAATGGGCTTTGCTCATTCGGTTTCAATTCTGCTCCTGGCGAGACACCAGCGTCCGTAGATCTCGCAACGTCGGCGTCTTCTGGGCAATCAACTGCTAGGTTTAACGATGAGTCTGGTGCCTCAGTGCCTACCGGCGTTTCTTTCTCGGCTTGCGCCGGCGTCGAACATGGCATGACATGTTTGCCTGGGACAGACGCGAGGTCAATCGCGGTGGCTGTTTCTGTCGCTGAGATTGGCAGACGTGGCACGCTCGAGTTGGCCAAGCTGCACACTTCTTCATCGTTTAATGGAGCTCTCAGAATCGAATTCTGGCGTTCTTCTAGTACAGCTCCTGGTTCTCGTTCTTCTGTTGCCGTTGGTGACACGGACGGTAGGGCAGGAAAGGTCCCTGCAGTAGCATAAGAATATGAACGACGCACAGGACAGACGGTGGTAGGGTGGTTATCTCCACAACGTCGGCAGGGGCGGTCGCAACCTTCGCTTTCGTGTCCGTGCACACCACAGCGACCACAGAATGGTGCTGTGCACTGTGCTCGATAATGACCACTAGAGCCACACCGACGACAAACACGTTGCAGACCGCGGTAGTCGAAGGTGACTCGATGACCAGAAACGCGAAGATAGTTGGGGACGCGATTTGTGGGACTCATTTCCATCCGGACATAGCGTGTGCCTGTGAGAACTCCGCGTCTTGCGCTCATGACGCCAGCGGTCACAGTCAATACCTTGCCGTATGGGGACAAAGCCTGGACTAGTACCTCGTTGGAGACGAAGGCTGGTAAAAACAGGCAGGCGACGTTAGTTACCTGCGGGCCGACGGGAACGACAGGGATACGCTCGCCACCGATGGTCAGGTAGCCAGCGTCGACGATGAGAGTCATGGAAGCCATGCTCTTGATAGTTACTTGGAAGTTCATGCCTCCCATGTGCTGAACGCAGTGTACCTCTGAGAGGCCAACTATTGAGGCCGTCGCGTCGACGACGGTCTCCGGACTAGTCCCCGCAGGGACGACAACGTCGAAGGCTTGCGCCTTCGAAGGCGTCCACGACGTCGATGGCGCCATGGCTAGATGAGGAGGACGTCCCTGACGTGGAACACGCAGGGACGTCAACACGGAACCCTTGGTAACACGAAGCTCCTTATCAGGATGCTACAGAATGGCACTTTACTTGACCCAACAACACGTTAACTGAATGATTTTCTGTCCCTAATAATCATGGTGTGGTTTTTGAACATGAAATACTCACAAACCTTACTAATTGCCCTTATTCTTCTCTTTCTTCGATGTCGGTTGTCTTTCCAGTTCTCCCTTTCAAGCGTCCAGTGCCTTACGCAGCGTTACATTGCCTCCGGGGTCAGTCAACTTTTGACCAAGCGTCGATATCACGTGATCACATCGTCAGAAGACGCGATAAAGTCTAAACGTTTTCGTCCTCTCCTCATCAGGGCCGGATCCACTCTCTCATTTTAGGGGCGGTGGGGAAATTTAGTCGGCGTTAGATGGGGGGGGGGGGGGGGTTTGCTTGAAGTAAAAGCGGAAGGGGGTTTCTTATTCTTGTGTTTTTAAATGCGAAGCATTTCTTAGCGAACTTCGGCGACTTTGAGCGTATCTATCTATCTATCTATCTATCTATCTATCTATCTATCTATCTATCTATCTATCTATCTATCTATCTATCTATCTATCTATCTATCTATCTATCTATCTATCTATCTATCTATCTATCTATCTATCTATCTATCTATCTATCTGCCTACGACTTTTGGCTCTCCTAGTCGTTTGGATAATGGTATCGATACAAAACTTGATATGGAATAATATGACTATATGACGAGCATATTTGACTAGTCATATCATGAAAATCATGACATGCATGTCATGAATGTCATGATTTACATTTCATGGTCTTGCAGCGCTTGCGGTGATTTAGTTCACATGACATGTTGCAAAACTGGTATGGTATGATATAATTGCATGGATATCTCAAGCGACAGACCCTAACATGAAAATCATGATATGCGTGTAACGTAACAACATGACTACATGCCATGCTCATCATGCAGTCGCGGCTTTTTCGCTAGCGTCACATATACCAAATTTGGTATTACAGTACGTGAATGGATGACGAAGGTATGTTACTGGTGCAAACATGATAATCATGAGATTCATGTCATGTAACAACATGACTACATGCCACGCTCATCATGCTCTGGCGGCCGTTTCGCTAGCTTATATCAAATTTGGTATTACGGGACGTGAATGAATGACGAAGGCATAATACTGGTGCAGACATGATAAATATGAGATGCGTGTCATGTAAAAACGTGACTACATCCAACGCTCATGATGCGCTCGCGGCTGTTTCGCTAGCTTCACATATACCAAATTCGGTATTACGTAACGCGAATGGACGACATAGGTAAATGACACATCCTAGCTTGATAATCATGACATGTGTGTCATGTAACAACATGACTACATGCCACACTCATGATGCGCTTGCGGCTGTTTCGCTACCTTCACGTATGTCAATTTCAACATTACGTGACGTGAATGGAAGACGAAGGTATGTGACTGGTTCAATCATAATATTCATGAGATGCATGTCATGTGAGAACATGACTACATGCCACAGTCAAGGCGCCAATACACTTCGACGAGAGCCGGCGCGCATGCGCTCCGGCGTTTTGTTTCGTCGCGTCACACCCTGCCATATACTCGCAAGCACGCTCTGTGTTGCTTTGACGCATGCGCGTTTCAGCGCGTCCGGCATCCCTCGGTCTCGAAAAGAGGCAGACGCAGTGCTTTCTTGGTAACGCGTTGGTGCCAAATGCAACATGTCGCATTTCGCGCCGGTTGCTGTCGGGCCCCGCCGACGGACGCTGGTCGCGGCGGTCGCGCTTGGCGTCAGACCATAGAGTTCTCATGTTTTTTCTAACGTAGCGTCGCTGTTCCCAGCTTGCGCGCGCGTCAAGGTTACGTTGGAGTATATTGGGCCCTTCATGATGCACTCCAGGCCGTTTCGCTAGCTCCACATATACCGAATTTGGTGTTACGTGACCTCAATGTATACGACACATCCAAACATGATAGTCATAAGGTAAACGACACATCCAAACGTAATAATCTTGACACGGAAGTCACGTACGGCGTCATTTACCTCCACCACTAACGTTGTGGTGATTTGAAAGTTGCCTATCGACAATTCTCATTCGTGCTTCGCATACCATGGATTCCCACTGTACGTGGGATCTGCCAACTTTTTCGTATAGTTACATCATCAGGAGAGTTCCACCACAGCATCAATACAGTTAATTTGTCCCACTAATTTGTCCTAGCCTGAAGTGAAGGTGTACGGTAGACACTTAACAGATGAGGTTGGAAATGCTTACACAAGCTTTAGAAGGGAGGCGGAGGTCAGTCGCCCCTACCGTCGCCTCCCCCCCCCCCTCTGGATCAGCCACTGCTCCTCGCCGACCGAGCGCAACTTCTGTTTGCAGTGCCTCACGCCATTTTCTGTACAGCTCACCACATATTAAGTGTATGATGAGAAATTTTTCAAGTATCCGTGATATGGATTCACTATAGGAGCATATTGCCTCACGAATGCTCCACAGTGAATATCTTTGGAATCAGTTCAGTACGGGCGGAGCTACAAAGACATTTCGCAAGCTGCAGTTGCGATTTGCGAATAAAGAACACCGATCGCGTCCGAGAATACAGACGGCGCGCAGGTTAACACCGACGAGACGCGAGTCAAAGAAGCGGAGTGCAAGCGTTTTCAACGCGTCCCGCCTCCTGTGTCTTTATGTTTCAAACAAATAGGAAGTTTTAAAAAAACGTTTGCTGGCACTGTGGGCGACGTGGGCATAGCGGGCATAGCGGGCACAATATGAGATTTAGAATAGCGTTTGACCTCCTGCAAACTGCAACGCACGACAAGAGTGGCGATATGGGCTTGTTGGTGAAACATTTGAAAGAAATTTATGTAGCGCGAGGCGAAAAAAAATTGCCCGCAGCTTCCCTCGGGGGAACACTGAGGAGGATGCGGAGCATATAATTGGTTAACGGGGTGTTAAAGTGCGACTTACTTGGGCCGATGGCTAAATTGGTTAACGTGGTTGTGAAATGGGGTGTTAAATTGCGACTTACTTGGGTCGATGGCTCAATTGGTTAACGTGGTTGTAGGAGGGGTGTTAAAAAAGGGCGGTGTTTATTTATTGCGACGAACTTTGAGCACGATGGCTTTTTGGTCGGTAAAGTGAAGAGTGAGTGGATCGGGTTGCAGCGGTCGAATCACACACCTTGCAGGTGTGGCCGAAGCTTCGGTCGAGGAAGTCGCGCTTGAAGCGAGCGTTGGGCGTGGCATACTGCTTGGCGCGCCACGCCGCTACCTCGGCGCGCTTGCGCTCGCGGGCAGCATCGGGATCGGCCTCTCGTCGCCGACGCTTGCACTCGGCTTCCCGTTTTCGAAAGTCCGGGTCCTCTTGTCGACGCTTACGTTTCAAAGCGGCCGAATCCGGTGCTGCTGCTCGACGCTGGCGTCTCTCAGCGGCTTCACGTTCTCTAAGTTGAGCATCTTCCGCTCGACGCCGACGTTTACGTTCGGCGTCGCGAGCTCTTCTCCGCGCTGCCTTGTCTTCGGACGGCGACTTGGTTGCGGTTCCGCCAACACTTTGGCCGGCGCTGGTCGAAGGGACGTCGATCATTGCGACCTCGGACGTCGACGCGCCGTTCAAACCAACCGACGAGTGGCAACTGAGCGAGCGAGCACCGACCTTGAGTATATATACAGCGCGACGGCGCATGCACTGTCAGCTGTCGAATGTTCGAGAAGGGGGAGAAGCGCAACGGCGCATGCGCGCGCGTCAGCTGCCGATGTTCTCGAAGCGCGACGGCGCATGCGCGCGCGTCAGCTGCCGATGTTCTCGAAGCGTGACGGTGCATGCGCGCTACATGATACAACATTTTTATTCATGAAAAAAAAAGAAAAAAGGAGGGGAAAATGTCAAGGGTGGTTTCCCCATTCCAGGACACCAGAACCCGCTGCAGCTCGCCGGGCTTGATCCAGGAGACCCCTTTGGGTTTTCAGGTCAGGTAAGGCGAGGACGGCTTCCCAAGGCTCCCTAGTGCCATGAGTATCAGAGGCGACTGAACCTCCATAGGCTTGTTCCGGCAGTCCCTTGTGACGTGTTGGAACGTCGGCCGTGACTCGCACCACGGGAATTGGTTTACATATGCATGGGGGTTTATGTGATGCCACCTTTCCAAATGTGGATAGGTGTTAACCTGAATTTGTCTTAGCTGGCGAGCTTCGTTAACTTTAAGCGATTTGTGCGGCGGGGCATACCGCTGTCTTGTCTTCCGTTGATGCTCAAGTATATCGCGTGCAGTGCATGGTTCGTACTGATTATCGGTGTGGTTGCTGACTCGGTTGCTCAAATCACGAGCAAAACTGTGCGCCAGCGCATTACCCGAGATACCCTCGTGGCTTGGGCACCAAGTCATAGCATGGTCCTGTATCAGCCTGTCACCTAGTATTTTCAAGGCGACATTCGGTAGTGCACCACGAAAAAAAACATTGTGCAGGCTTCCTTGGAATCAGACAAGACTAATGTGGAGGCGTTCTCTGCCTTATTAGTTCGAATAGCTAGCGCGATTGCCGCCGCCTCCACCGTCACTGTACAGGTTGTTTTAATTGACACTGCGAAAGCTTTAGCGGTATGCGGCATTGGTTGAACTGCTACTATAACGCAGCTCTCATTTGATTTAGCGGCATTGGTGTACACTACCTCGTGACTCTCGCCAAACTGTCTTTGAAGCTGGCGAGCTCTAGCTTGTCTTCTCGCCCCATGGTACAACTTACTCAAGTTTCGCGGAACGGGGCAGACGGTTATGTGTTGGCGTGTTTCCCTAACCATGGTAGTAATGTTCTCGCGGCATTATTGTGGTCTAGTAGGGCATCCCAAGCGAGTGAGGGTTTTTCTGCCTACCTTTGTAAGGCATAGTCGTTCTTTCTGCGAAAGAAGTGTTGCTGCCGCAAGCTCTTCAAAAGTGTTTTACACACACAAGCGTTTCCACTTTGTCATTGGGTGCATTAAGTGGTATACCTAAGGAGCTAGCTTTGTATGATCCCCATATTATCAGGTCCATCTCTAAGTTCCGTTGGTGTGAGCTCCTGATATGGTAGTCCATATGTGACTCTACTAAGGATGAAGGCTTGTACCAAGCGTAGAGTTTCTCCTTCGCTTAGCCCTTTGCCCTTTCTTGTTATTCTGTGAATCTCTTGAGCGATGTTTTTCAGTGTACATTTCAGCATTTTGTTTGTATAGCTTGCTCTTTTGTTGCTATGCAGCCATAAACCTAATATTCTCATCGTTTGTCACTCCAGCTGCGTTTGATCTCCTATGCTTAGTTGTACGACTGATTTGTTCTATAATTTCTTCCATGAACGTGGATAAGTTCTGATTTATCTGGTGCACATGACATGCCATTATCTTCAGCAAACGCCTGGACGGTGTCGATCATGCTTCTTGTAAAGTTTGCTCCTTCTTTCCAAGTGAGCCTTTTTTGACCCACAGAGTGATATCATCGGCGCATAGCGTGAATTGGCGGTCAGGGATTCGCTCCAGCTGCTTTGCTAGTCGATTCATCGCTATATTAAAGAGGAGTGGTGAAAGGACAGCGCCTTGCGGTGTGCCTCTATTTGGCATTGGAAATTTTCGGGAGCGTAGAAAGAAGAAGAAGTGTCTCTTTAGAAGAACGATTGTTTCGGCGCTCTGTATTTTTTAGTAAAATCATCGGTATTTTGAGGTGCCTCGCCTCCCCGTCTTGCGGTGATGGCCGTGGATCATGCCAGAGGCCCGCCTGGTCACAGGTATTCACACCCGTCAACCGCAAGGAAGCGAGCTGGCTCTCCCAGTGACACTGAGGACACCGATCTCTATTCTATGTCGGAAGACGACACATCCGATGGCACCTTTATACCTGTCCGGGGTAAGAGGGCGAAGAGAAGGACGGCGAATACAGAAGCATCAGCTCCTGCAAGCACAGTGACTGTGCAGTCAAGGCCTGCGCGCTAGCCGCACGTCATCATTTTCATGCCCGAAGATCCATCAAACAACCTACGGCTTCTGAACAGGCAAGCCCTTTCCGTTGCTCTCGAATGTGCGGTGCCACATCAAATTAAGGACGTACGAGTAAACCCAAGGAAGAACATTCTCGCCATAGACGTGCACGATGTGCGCTAGGACAGCTGCAGCAAATGACTGAGCTAGGCGGCATTAAAATGCACCCCTTAATCCCGATGGATAAAAAATCAATTGCCGATGTAATTTATGACATCGACATTGCCATTCCTAATGCTGACTTGTCTACCCTCATCAAGCCTGCAAACGAGGGAACTGTCATTACGCAAGTGCGGCGCCTTGGAAATACGCGCTGCGTAAAAGTGTTTTTCAAGGGAGATTGCATACCGTCCCACGTTAAAGTTGGACATTTCCGACAACCCGGTTCGACCATTCATCCAAAAGCCACTTCAATGTCATCAGTGCTTCAGGCTAGGACACGCCAAGGGCGTATGCCCCAACTCACGACTGTGTCCCCGCTGCGCTGAACCTCATGCTGAAGACGCCTGTCGGGCGGCTACTCTGAAGTGTGCCAACTGCAGCGGTCGTCATGATGCCTCGTCGAAAGACTGTCCTCGAATCCAAAAAGAACGCGCGGTTCTGAGATAAATGGCCCGAGACAACTCGACACACAGGGATGCAGCCGAAGTAGTCCGGCGTCAGCGTCGACGTCGGCATCATCGAAAGTCTTCAAAGAAGGCACATTCCCGAGACGCTCCTTCCCACTCTTTAGCGGTTCCATTCAATAGCGCCGCGAAAGGGTCCACCACTTCTACGAAAGAAACAGAGAAACAGGAATGGCCCACGCTTCCGACGTGCTCTTCCGCCAAGGAACCTCTGCAGGTTGTGGCCACACCAGAGCCGTCTCCAGCCATGGAAGATTTGCCTAAAACTGATCGTCAAGTGATCTCGGTGCTGCGTTCTCTAATAGAAGCCATTCGAGTGATATTAGTAGACATGAAGACACCGTCTGCTCGAAGCGCACTTGGACTATTGGACGCCCTAAGCCCAGTGCTTGAATCTCTCAACTAGGAAGATGGCTACTCACACCTCATCATTTCGTAAAGAAGTCAAGACTGCATCCGTCATCCAATGGAACGCCAGAGGACTAAAATCACGCCTTTCAGATTTTCGTGAGTTTGTGTTTACCAACGTGTTTCCAGTCATCGTCACTTGTGAACCCAATTTGTCGAAACCAATAAGACTGTCGGGGTAAGAAGCTGTCATGTCTTCGACGAAAAGTGCGTGCAGCAAAATCATCGTCTTTGTTCGTCGTGAACTGACGCATGTTGTGCAACCAATTGCACTTCACGATGACAATCAATATGTCTGCATCACTGTGAAAAAGGACAAACTCATGTTTATTCTCATTGGCGTTTATATATCGCCGTCGAATAATCTCAATTCCAGGAGATTAGCGGAAATTTTGAGAGTGTGTCCTGCACCATGGGTCATCATAGGTGATTTCAATGCGCACAATCACGCATGGGGAAGCACGCGGACAAATGCAAGAGGACGCAGGTTAGCAAACATCGCCTAACACTATGGCCTTATTCTCCTGAACGACGGCAGCCCCACTTTTCTTCGAGGGGTGACATACGGCAGCTGTCTCGACCTTGCCTTTGTCTCTAACTCCCTCGCGAGATACGTCAAGTGGTTTCCAGATGTTGAGACACGAGGAAGTGATCACATTCCAATCTACCTTAACATCAAAGGCTTGTCTAGCTATGGTCCATGGACGACCATTCGAGCAGTCCAATGGACCAACTTCAAATCTGACATGGAAGATGCTTGCAGCGATGGCCTATGATCTGGGTTAGAGCAAACAATTAGGAGCACAATGCAGAACGCCACTCGCACAGTGACGATATCTTCCACACGAAACGACTTTGATATAGAGTTGGAGCGACTCCGAGCACTACGACGCCGGGCGGAGCGTCGGTATCGGCGTACAAAATCGATTCACGATCTCAGGGCAGCCAGGAGGATGTAAAAGAAGATTCGGCGTCGCATGGATAGATTAGCGTCGGAACGATGGACAACGTTTTGCAGTCACTAGACCCTCGCAAGCCACTCTCACACACTTGAAAAACGGTGCAAGGTCTGCGTCACCCTACGGAACAGCGCTTTCTATTCAAAGTGCTCGCTCTATTTCAAAGGAGGCAAGACATCGATGTCCCAGAAGATTTCTGTGCGCAGATCGCCAACCAAGCCACTCGTCCAGATTCTCCAGTGAGAGGTGACGTCCCCCGTTCCCGTGACTACCACATGGACCTCCCTTTTACAATGGAGAAGCTCGAGGCGGCACTAGCTCTCTGCAGGTGTTCAACTTCTCCGGGCCCAGATGGTATTCCGTACCGAGCCTTGTGCAACCTTGGGGAAGGTGCAAGGAGAGAACTGTTGAGCCTCAACAAGATCTCGTGGCAGGATGGCAATGTGCCTGATGACTGGAAAGTAAGCCGCTTGTTACCCATCTTGAAGCAGGGCAAATCCCCACTCGAACTCACCTCATACGGCCCAATAGCACTGGCCAGCTGCGTAGGGAAGATAATGGAACGGATGATACTAGGCCGCCTGGAGTGGTATCTTGAATACTACAAGATTTATCCGAATTCAATGGCTGGTTTCCGACGCGACCGCTCTTCTACTGACAATGTCATTGATCTAGTTTCGTACGTTCAGCACGAAAGATCCCGTAAGCGACTACCTGCAGCTCTGTTTCTAGATGTGAAAGGCGCTTATGATAATGTACTACATGAAGCCATTTTGGGTGCTCTTGCGGTGGTTGGCCTTGGTGGTCGAGTCTTTCGGTGGTTTTCGAGTTACCTGGCTGCAAGATCATTCTTTGTGTTCACAGAAGATGGCCCAACTACACGACGCTATACTTCCAGGGGTTTTCCTCAAGGCGGAGTTCTTAGCCCGACGCTTTTCAATCTTGCACTAATTGGCCTTGCTGGATACTTGCCAAAGACCATTAAAACCTCTATATACGCAGACGACATCTTTGTCTAGACTTCGGCAGTCACATGTACTCAGATACGTTCCAGGCTTCAAAAAGCAGCAACTATGATTGCCAACTACTTGTTAAAACAAGGTCTCAGCATATGCCCAGAAAAACGCGCCGGTGGCCTTCACTCGCAAAGCAATGACCCCTTATGTCATCTCAATCTGTGGGCGACCGATTTCTTACTCCAAAACCCACCGGTTTTTGGGCATCATTATTGATAGGGACCTCTGTTGGAGTCCGCATGTGACCTATATGAAAAAGCGCCTGACCGCTGTTTCCCAACTGTTCAAGTTCCTGGCAGGAAAAACGTGGGGGATGTCAGTAGACGCAATTATGGAGCTCTACAGAGCCCTGTTTCTCGGTTTCCTCAGATATAGCTTGCCCGTGCCTAGCAATACCTGCAAGACCAATGTTCGTGTTCTACAGGCAGTACAAGCCCAAGCGCTGAGAGTGTGCCTCGGTCTGCCCAGATGTACGTCAACGGAAGCAACAATTGCAATTGCTGGTGACTATCCGATACAAACTCACATTGTTGTAGAAGTCCTGAGAACGCACATCAGACACTTCGCACGTGCTCCCTGTCATAACCTTGCACTGTTGCCTTCAGAGAGGCGCCGAGCATCGTTCGCCAAAATGATTGTGAAATACAACGAGAAACTTCCCTCGGGCTTCACTCCTGCATCTAAACCATCCATACCGCCTTGGTGTCTTATTCGACCCACAGTGCATCTTAGTGTGCCAGGAATCCGGAGGAAATCTGAGCTATCGTCGCCTGTGCTGAAACGACTGTCTCTTCTTCTTTTGCACGAGAAATATTCAGACAGCATACATGTATACACCGATGGTTCCACGAACCACCAGTCTTCGTCAGGGGCAGTAGTTGTCCCAGCAAGAGGTGTTACCATCAGCTTTAGGACTGACCACTCCACGGCATGTACAGCAGCGGAACTAGCTGCTTTGCACGCTGCCCTTCGTGTGGTCAATCGGGAACCACCACAACAATGGTCGATTTTCAGCGACTCAAGGGCTGCCCTACAATCTGTGCTCTCAGCACTGCGTCGCGGGCCATACGAACAGCTTGTTTTCGAAATTCGATGTCTTCTCCACACTTCACACGAGAAAGGGCATCATGTGACGTCTCAGTGGCTGCCAAGTCACTGCGGCGTCATAGGGAACGAACATGCCAATACTGCCGCGCGGGCAGGCCTTGAAGGAACACGAGAAGAAGCCATACCACTTTAGCGGACCAATGCTGCCAGTAATCTTCGGCGACTTGCGCGTGAAATCACGTTTTCACTATGTTGCCCACCAAGCATCGATACGAATCGTCAACACCACCTGTCCTCTTTGATGGCTCTCCGCATGCCCACTGGACTCGACCGAAGAGAAGCCACCCTTATTCATCGTTCATGGCTAGGAGTGGCATTTACAAAATCGTAATCCTTTGTCATAGGAATGGCCGACAACGCTCTCTGCGATGTCTGTCATTGGCAAGAGACGCTACACCACATCCTGTGTGACTGTCCGTTGTATGAAATCCAGAGACAGTCACTGGTGACCGCTTTTGCGCGCATCGACAACAGCCAAATGTCTGTGGACACTATTCTGTCAAGTGCCCGAGAGAAGACATTGCAACAGAAGGCAACGAAAGAACGAAAGCTCTGTTGAAATTCCTACGCGACACGGACTTGAACAAGCGACTGTAACAGCAACGTCACACACCGCGAAAGACAAGACTGAACTATGACTGAGTGTGCGCGCGTGTGCTGCCGAATGTGCTGTGTTCCTCTCTTCCCTCTATGCTCTCTATCTTTCATCTCCCCCATCCCTCTCCCATGCGCAGGGTAGCAAACCGGCTGCCTATAGGCTGGTTAACCTCCCTGCCGTTCTTTTCCCCCTGTTTTCCTTCCTTCGGGAGCGTATGTTCTTCATGCCAATGGTTGCTCTGCGGTTGAAAAGAAACGATTTGATATAGCCGAATGTTCGAGCACTACAATTCCATGATTGAAGTTCTTCCAGTATAAGTCTATGAGAGATTGTATAGAATGCCTGCCTCAAATCCAGCGCTGCGACTGCGTTCTCGCCTCCAGTGGTTACATTCTGAATCACTTCATCTTTTATTCGCAGGAATATATCCTGCGTAGACAAACGCTGTCTGAATCCACAAATCTTGTGAGACATAATTCTCTCTTTCTATATATTCAGAAAACCTGGTATGCACAACCGCCTCAAAAAGCTTGCCTGGGCATGATGCCAACGATGTGGGCCAAAGGTTGCTGATGTTTACTCGAGTGAACGCGACACTGAGTTTCGCTTCAAACCGTACTTCCAGCACCTGCGTCGATGCCCGTTTGAACCGAGTGAACGCCTGGCGCACCACTGCTGCTTCGGATCCCATCAGGGTTCTTCATCTTCGGGGAGACGGTCTATTGATTTTAGGGGTGAAGCTCCTTAAGCCGTGGGTCGTGCGTCCACGATGTGTGTGTAGTAGTAGTAGTAGTAGTAGTAGTAGTAGTAGTAGTAGTAGTGGTAGTAGTGGTGGTAGTAGTAGTAGTAGTAGTGGTAGTAGTAGTGGTAGTAGTAGTAGTAGCAGCAGCAGCAGCAGCAGCAGTAGCAGCAGTAGCAGTAGTAGTAGTAGTAGTAGTAGTAGTAGTAGTAGTAGTAGTAGTAGTAGTAGCCACCTACACGGCTGGACTAGTGGAGCGGCACGCGTGCACTCTTTTGAATTGAGGAGGAAACCCACGCACGTTAGTCATAGATAAAAAGATAGGTGTTTCTGATGAGCTAACCTACAGAAACGAGTATCAGTGACTTAATCTCCAATAAAATTTGCCTTCAATTTGATGCTTATTAAAAAACACAGCATATCGACGGTGTTCATGATGATGAGTGGAACGAAGCATCTATCAGTCCGTCCGCGCTTCTGTCCGTCTGTTCGTTCTTGGTTCTATCCGTCCGTGCGTCCATCTGAGCGACCGTCTGTGTGCTCATCCATTAATCCGCATGTCTGTTAATGCGCCCGTCTTTCTAGTGAACACTCCAAGTACCACCATCTCGTATCTTTCCATCTTATATTCATCATATAGAAGTACCGCCATCCAGCGTACAGGACATTTCAGGTACTTAAGGAGAGGTGGCACGGCTGGACTAGAGAAGTGGCACGTGCACACTTTCTTACGGCATGCGCTTCGTGTCTAGTTCCTCCTTTTCGCCGCCGCTAGTTCATGGCACTGTGGCCCAACCCTCACTAAACCTGTGTTTAGAAAAATTGATTGTCCAAGACGGCAATATCAATTCAACAAAACATTTTGCTTTTACGCATACATTACGATGATGACACAACATCATTAATTTACATGAACGTGGATATGAGATGACATAGAAAAACGTTGTGCTAAATCTAAAGAGGTTACGCCCAGCGATTTTAACGTGGCAACCCTTTCTTGTCACATAGTGCTCAGAGTGCGTCCTTCTGATACTAGTTTTTAGGGGCGAAGCTCCTTATGCCGTGAGTCGTGCGTCCGTCCGTTCGTCCATCCATCTGTGCGTATATCCGTGCATCTGTCTGTATGTCCGTTTGTACATCTAGTGAACACTCCCAGTAACGCTATCTCGCATCTTTTCATCATATATTCAGCATATATAAGTACCGCCATCCAGCGGAAATTCCAAGGACTAAACGAGAAGTGGCACTCGTGCACTTTCTTACGGCCCGCGCTTCGTAGCTACTTCCAACCTTTCACCACCTCTAGCTCATAGCTATGTACTAGTTCACTATATTCATGGCACTGCAGCCAAACCTTCGCTAAACCTTGCTAATACCAAGGAGCTTATGCCCAGTGAATTTAACATGGCAACCCTTTCTGGTAAGATAGTGCTCAAAGTGCATCCTTCTGGTACAATTTTTTTTAGTAAGCATCAAATACAAGGCAAATTTTAGTGGTGATTAAGTCAGCATGACTCCTCTATGTAAGTTATTTCATCAGAAACAACTATCTTTTTATTTATGATTAACGTGCGCGGGTCTCTTTCTAATTGAAAAGGGTGCGCGCGTGCCACTCCTCTATAGTCTGGCCATGGAGGTGGCTAGCCTACGACAACAACTTCATACATCGCGAACGCACAATCCACGGCATGGGAAGCTTCGCCCCCCAGACCGTCTGCCATACGCACGTGCACCGAAGAATCGTACTCCATCACAGGAAACACGAGGCAAACTGCCCCCCCCCCCCACGCTCACACACAAAATCAGAACGAGAAAACACGCGAAAAGGCACACGGACACGCACGCATCCTCATGCAACCACGCTGAAACGCGAAGTGTCATCCGCTTCGACGGGTGGAGTGTCAGCGCCCTCCTCAAAAAGCGGCCTAAACTGTCAACTATGCCCAGACGCACTGGCCCATCGATGGCGAAGCGATGCAACAGGCCGGGCCTTGTTTTATTGCGATAACAATTATATGGGCACTCTCAGCTGAATTCTGCCGCCGGCGTCGGCGTCGATGTCATGCACTATAAATGTATACGTATCTATATAAACCACAACGCAAGAAAGCAAAAATTCCAGAAAAAAGACTCCGACGCGCGGAATCGAACGTAAAACCTCCGCGTCGTTTGCGATGCGTTAACCACTGAGCCACCGAGAGGCATTTCCTTGATTGGTCAAACTGCAAGCTATTTATATCTACCACTTACCGCTGTTGGCGCGCATCTCAGGGGGAAAAGGGCTATCATGTTTTCAGCATTATCAGCAAGATGGCGCAGTGAGCGCGCGGCGGCTATCATCTTTCACGGGCAGAGAATAAGGGGGTGTGCGCTCAATCGCGCACCCTTATCTTGCAGTGGGGAGAATCGTACGTCTTGGCTAGTCTTTGAGTTTTGTCGGAACGATTCTGTTGTAGTTGCCAGACGCACAAAGCTCACTGCAGTCGTACCTACCCCCTTCCTCTACCCCTTCCCGAGAGGCATGGGAGACTGCCCTCCTCAAATGCTCATCACTAGAGTCTCAACGGGCTCTGGTGAGACGGGCGCGAGTAGGGGCCTCGTCATGCGGTGTCCCGGACTAAGGACGCCGACCATGTAGCGGGGTCATGCTTTGGCCCCGTACCTCTCTCTTTTATAATAAATGTTTTTTATCATCATCATCATCGTTGGGCAGCCTCCGTTTGCAAAAATGGCGGGCTTTTCGGACAAAGTGAAATGACAACTGAGACGCTTATTTACGTTAACCTGTACGTGTGAGTACGTTTTGTGCGTCCTTTGTGCGTGAAAAACGCGGGGCATGTTTCGATCTGCTTGCCATTGTGCGCGTGACCTTCCAAGTTGTTGGTAACACGTTTATTGCTTCGCATTTGCGGCAAAGCTGTGACTTTTTTTTTTATCCAGCGGCTGTGCGTGTACACGCTGAAGTGCATGCCGGCGGTGGAACGGAAACTGCCCCCCCACCACGATAAGAGGTACTTGCATCGATCTGGTCTTTGCAAACTTCTAAGTCGTGTGTTTGCAGTAGTAACAGTAGTAGTAGTAGTGAACATTTATTTTAAAAAACTGAAGTTGCCAGGGAGACCTGCCTCTAGTGGGTCAGCCTCCCTGCAGTACTAGGTGGAGTCCCTAATTAGGGACCCCATTGGTCGTGGCAGCTGTCTTGGCACGCTGGACCATGGCTCGTTGGGCCACAATGTCCTGGCAATCGAGCAGGGCCACCTCCCAGTCCTCTCTTGTTGGATTTAGGTTCAGGGCTAAAGAAGGATTGAGCTGGCATGCCCATACCATGTGGTAGGGGTCAGCCACCTCCGCACAGTACTGGCAGAGGCCGGAAAAGGAAGTGGCAAAATGTTGAAGCACTGCCGGGAACAGTAAAGTATTCGTGAACAGCCGGAGAAGAATTCTCTCGCCCGCCTTCCTGAGTCATTTGCAGGGCGGAAGAAAACGGCGGTAAGAGTCCCGGTAATGGGTAATTATCTCTCTATAAGTTAGGAGAGAAGTGTTTTCTTCAGGAACACAGGGGTCATCGGTGGGCGAGACAATGGCCCGGGGAATGAGTGCGCGGGCGGCAGCGTGCGCCACCTCGTTGCCTGCAAGGCCCTGATAACCAGGAGTCCAGATTGTTGAACGCGGAGAGGGGTAACCTACTCGCGGACAAGATTAGGAATTTCGGCATCTAGGGGTGTGATCCATCCGAGTTGAAAATTTGGGCAAGCTCCTTTGGAGTCTGATAATACAATTTGACAACTGTCGCGTGATATAGCCACAGCTATGGCCACCTCTTCAGCATGGATAGCATTGTTTGCGCGGAAGGACAGACCATCCACCTGCCTGTCTTGGTGGACCACGGCGGCCGTATACCGACCCCCGCAGTAATGGCCGGCGATGTCCGTGTAAAATACGTGTAGTTTAGAACCGAATTGGCGCGGGAGAGCAAGAGCCCGCGCCTCTCGACGGCTAGCGTGCGACTCACGTGACACATTGATGGGGAGGGGTCGAACCTGAATCGCGTATTTCCAACGTTCGGGCACTCGTACCCACTCCTCTGTGTGGAATTCATGCCGAGTGTGTAGGCGATGTAGGAGTCGTCTGCCTGGCGGGGTCTGCGCCAGGCGCGTGTGTTGATTTCTTTGGTGAGCCTCCCGGAGCTCCTGATAGGTGTTTGCCACTATCAAGGGAAGACGTTTTGCATTGGAAGTAGTGATCGGGAGATGTAGGGTTCTTTTGACAATTTTGCGAAGGGTGACCTCCAAAAAATCTTCATCGCGCTTCCGTAAGTGCAGGTACGGAGTCGCATACAATATGCTTCTAGTGACAAAAGCATGTGCGAGACGAGGCGCATCCTTGCTTTTGAGACCTCCTCGCTTGTTGGAGACTCGGCGGACCATGCGGCCCACCTGTTCTCAAAACTTACGCAGCTTGTGAAGTGTTGTCTCGACCCTGCGGCGTTTGTGAATGTGGAGTCAAATGACACGAATCTCCTGTGTCTCATTAATATAATTCGTGCACCTTCGGCCGTCGGTGAAGTGCACTTCGTCCATTAACTTTTTCCTGCATAATGTGTTTGCTAGAACCTCTCAGCGCGCACTACACCGATCCCAAGGCCGTGCTAGTCAAGTCGAAACACGCGCCTGCTCTGGTCCAACGCCCGTGTCTCGACTCAGAAGAAACGATGACTGCGAAGTCTTGCCAAATACTTTATTGAAACTTACTCAAAACCCAACCCGCCTGTCGTGTATTTGCGTTTCAAACAAACGTTGATTTGGATAAACGCTACACCGAGTCCCACTTAAAACCATTCTTCCAGAACGCGCGTCGACGCCCGTTTCAACTGGGTCAACGCCGTGCGCACCACTGCTGCTTCACGTCCCATCAGGGTTCTTTTCGGGGAGATAGTACATATTTTTTCTAAACACTTATTATTGCTGGAGTTTCACTCTATTTCATATGCGTATTGTCGTCTTCCCTGTTTGTGGCGCCAGTAAGCAAAAGGTTAAAGAATCAGTGCTCAAGCACTCCGTACAAATGGTTTACCAGCGAAAGCTGAAACGTGCGGCCCCGGCGTTTAGCAATCGGTTCAATTCGACGCTGCACTAAAGCCCTTCATAATTAGTGGTAACATGTTCGTGCTTCTTAATGAGGTTAGCACACGTTTGGCTTGGGTTCACCCGTATAGTGTTTATTTCACATGCCACACATTGTGCCTCGCATGATCGAGGTCATGGAAAAGTGTAACGAATGGTTAAATGCATTGCGTAATTAGTTAATGACAGCGGTTATTAGAGAGTTTTAGTACTGCGTACGCTGCGTACGTGGCGGCGTTGCGTACGTAAGGACGCCACGTTCTGCGTAGTGCGCATGCGCAGACCGCAACGCGCACGTATCGCGTTACGTACGCAGCCGCTACGCACGCACGCATGAGATGCGTGCGTGCGTACGTATGAGCTGATCGCGCCGCTCTCGAACAAGTTCGCGAAAGCGCGAGACTTCGTTTTGCAATATGGCGGCATCGAAGGCAAGCACCGACCGGCTCTGTGGCTTAAAATATGGCCGTAATCTGGCTATAACGCTTGGATTGGCTCACATTGGCTGTCAACAACACGTGCTTCTATTTTGATCTACCAGATGGCGCAGCACGCTTCACGCTCGTTACGTACGCGGGTACTACGGCGTACGAAAAGCCGATTAGTGGCAAACGACGCCACGTAACGCAAGACGCTTGAGTGATGCGTACGTAGCACCATTCCGCAGTACTAAAACTCTCTATTGCCGAAGCACAGGCGGTCACAGACGTCGCAGCCGATGCGAAGGTGCCGCTGGAGAAACTCCCGCCGAAAGCGGGCGTTCGCCCCGGTGAACGCGCTCCCACGATCGTCACGTTGACGTGGTCGTGCCAGCAACGGCACTTGTTCGGGGCGGCACTGTAGGGTGTGTTTGACATCGCGAATTGACTCGGTGGTCTGGTTTGCAGGATCCACCCGCCACCGGCGTTTGCATTCTCGTTCGCGATTTAGCGCGGCTTGGAAAGCTATCGGATCATCGGTACGCCGCTCCTGCCGAAATTCGGCCTCCCGGGCCTGTTATCGTGGCCGGACTGCGTCATCGGCCCGGTAAATGTGAGCTCTCTTAAGTTTTCACTGTCAGCACTCTTCTAGCATTGTCCTTGGCTTACTCATACGGAAGGTCTCAGTAGAAAATGATGCGCTCGTGCTCGGCGCCATGGCTGCGCCGGGATGGACGATGTTACTCACAACGAAGCCAATGGCGCGCGTGCTTCGGTGCGACATTCCGAACGACGCAATTGATCGCACAGCCAATGGAGACAGCTCGTGACACCGACGCCAAACGGTTGTTTGTTTCTCCTAGCTATATACAGCTCTGGATGTAAAAAATTTGTCAGATCCTACGTACCTTGGGAATTGATGTGCGAAGCACGCTGATCGAAGATGGTTGTCTTGTAATTTTAAACCTTTAAATACGAATAACTTATGGTCAAGCTCAATACGGCGTGCGTTACTGCACATGCGCACCTCATCCGCTCTTCTCTCCTAACATACCCCCTCTCTCACCATAACATTTTCATGCTGACTAGTCACTTATGCTCGTCATGCAGTGATGTTATTCCATACCAGTTTTAGTATAGATCCCATTATCCAAACCGCCAGGAGAGCTAAAAATCATCATCATCATCAGCTTGTCTACGTCCACTGCAGGGCGAAGGCCTCTCCCATGTTCCGCCAGTTATCCCGGTCCTGTGCTTGCTGCTGTCAATTTATATCCGCAAACTTCTTAATCTCATCTGCCCACATAACCTTCTGCCTCCCCCTAACCCGCTTGCCTTCTCTGGTAATCCAGTCAGTTACCCTTAATGACCAGCGGTTATCCTGTCTACGCGCTACATGCCCGGCCCATGTCCATTTCCTCTTCTTGATTTCAACTATGATATCCTTAACCCCCGTTTGTTCCCTAATCCACTCTGCTCTCTTCTTGTCTCTTAAGGTTACACCTACCATTTTTCTTTGCATTGCTCGCCGCGTCGTCCTCAATTTAAGCTGAACCCTCTTTGTGACCCCCGAATGCAGAGATGTTACTTGACTCGTACTTGACTCGTTCTTGACTCAAGACAGTCTTGGCGGTCACCATAAATCGTTCTCGAGCTTGCGGATGACTTGAAGGCGACTTGGCTCGGTCGAAGTCAGGACAAGTTTCAAGTCAGCCGCGGGGCTAGCTTGAAAGCGACTTCACGCGTTATTCCATCATGGCCACCTCTCGAATGGACGTCGCGCGGAGGGTGGCCGCTTTTGAGTTTGCTTGCCTCGCCATAAGCGTAGCATTTTCTGAGGCGAACTGCCTGCCGAAGATTCTTACACCCGCTTTGCGTGACCGAGGAAATCCGATGGAGTTGTACGACGAGGAACAATTCCACGCTCGATACATATTCACGAAGAACGCCGTGCGGCAGCTGCTGGGTATGTTGCCGCTCCGTGCAAGTGGGGACAACCGAGGACAGCCTGTGCTCCCAGTGTTACAGCTACTGATAACTCTCAGGTTCTACGGCACTGGTACATTCCAAAGAGTCACCGGGAATCTCGTTTGCAATCCGTAGTCGACAGTTTGCCGTGCAGTAGGAAAAGTTACGCTACTCGTCGCAAAGCACCTGTACGCGATGCTGGTGCGCTTTCCGCAACCAGCAGCACTTTCTGTAGTTATGCGCGACTTTTATGAAGTTGCTGAGTTCCCTGGCTTTACAGGTTGTGTCGACTACACACACGTGCGTATTAATGGCCCCGGTGGTGACGACGCCGAAGTGTTTCGTAACCGCAAAGGCTATTTCTGTTTTTTTCTAAAACACGATGACATTTTCCGTCTCTTTCGGTACAAAATTGACTTGGCGCTGTGTATGTGTGCCTCGTCTATCCTTTCGTCCCGTCTAGGGCGCTGTTTCTCGCTCAGAAAGGCATCGTTTGTAGCACAACGCTGCGTAAAATTCCACACACATAAAAAAGAGGTGCCCCTATCACGGGTTTTTTGATCCCCTTCACCATCATGCAGCGAGACATTGCTGCACCTCGCGAGACAAAGTTCTGCTGAGGGCAATGTCCTGACCCCCGCTTTTTCTCTTGTTTACCAAGCTCAACAAAAGGATACGAATCACATTTGTTCCCAGAACTTGTTCTTTTTTTCATATATAACTGCGACCTAGCTCACTACAAGCATGTCCACAGGCGAACAGAAAGGCGAATACCGTGAAAATCGCGTTACCTCGTGAGTCAGGTCAGCACAAATACACGCCATGGCATTCAATTGAAAAAACAAAAGAAAACGACGAAAAAACCCAGCGCTATGCTTGTTTCGCCTCCAAACAAGCAACCGTGGAGAAACGCGCCGTATTTGGGTGGCCACTAAAACAAGCGGGCAATGAACGATTTGCAGAAGCAACACTGCACATCACTGTGGCAGCAGGCACCACGTGCCGCTTGTTAGCCGTAAAATGGCAAAAATATGCTTGTGGCCCTTCGTTTTTATAGTTATTTTAAAACGTATGGTCTTTTTTTGCTGTAACACATGCCTTACGCAAACAACTTCATTATTACCCTCGTTAGCAGGCGAGCTGCGTGTTTCTGCTTTGAAGCTAGTTCTTGACTTGAACAAGCAAGACAGCCTGAGAATCTATGAAACACGAAGGCTGACTTGGGTGTTTTGAAGTCCGCTGCTTGCTTCACGCCGCCTTGCTCAAGTCAAGTCGAAGTCACGAGCCAAGTAACATCTCTGCATTCGGGAGTAAGTCTCCAGGTTTCTGTTCTGTAGGCTAAGTACCGGCAAGATACAGCTGTTATATACCTTCCTCTTGAGGGATAGTGGCAATCTACCTGTCATAGTTTAAGAGTTCTTGCCAAATGTGCTCCACCACATTCTTATTCTTCTAGTTACTTCAGTGTCGTGGTTTGGCTTCGCGGTTATTACCTGCACTAAGTAGACATAGTTTTTTACAACTTAAAGTGTACTATTACTTATCTCGAAGCGCTGCTCTTTTCCTAGGTTGTTGTACATTACTTTCGTTTTCTGCAGATTCATTTTAAGACCCACCTTTCTGCTCTCCTTGTCTAACTCCGTAATCATGAGTTGCAATTCGTCCCCTGAGTTACTCAGCAATGCAATGTCATCGGAAAAGCGAAGGTTACTAAGGTACTCTACATTAACTCTTATCCCTAGCTGTTCCCATCCTAGGCTTCTGAAAACCTCCTGTGAGCACGCGGTAAATAGCATTGGGGAGATTGTGTCCCCCTGCCTTACACCCTTCTTGATTGGTATTCTGATGCTTTCTTTATGAAGCACTATGGTAGCAGTTGATTCCCTGTAGATTTCTTCCAGGATGTTTATATATACTTCATCGACGCCCTGATTCCGCAGTGTCTGCATGACGGCTGATATTTCTACTGAATCAAACGCCTTCTCGTAATCTGCGATTGCTATGTATAGTGGTTGGTTATATTCTGAGCATTTCTCTATTACCTGTTTGATAGTATGAATGTGGTCGATTGTTGAGTAGCCTGTCTGAAATCCTGCTTGTTCCTTTTGTTGATTGAATTCTAATGTTTTCTTAATTCTGTTAGCAATTACCTTTGTAAATAGCTTGTATACTACGGAGAGCAAGCTGATTGGCCTGTAATTCTTCAAGTCCTTGTCATCTCCTTTCTTATGTATTAAGATGATGTTAGCATTCTAAGACACTGGTACTCTTCCCGTCAGGAGACACCTCGTAAACAGGGTGGCTAGTTTTTCTAACACAATCTGTCCTCCATCTTTCAGCAGATCTGATGTTACCTGATCCTCACCAGCAGATCTGCCTCTTTGCATGCTCTCCAAAGCTTTTCTGACTTCTATCATTACTGGTGGGGTGTCATCTGGGTTACTGCTAGTTCTTATAGTATTAAGGTCGTGGTTGTCCCGGCTACTGTACAGATCTCTGTAAAACTCCTCCGCTATCTTAACTATCCTATCCATATTGGCTGAAAGTCGTAGGTGGATAGATAGATAGATAGATAGATAGATAGATAGATAGATAGATAGATAGATAGATAGATAGATAGATAGATAGATAGATAGATAGATAGATAGATAGATAGATAGATAGATAGATAGATAGATAGATAGATAGATAGATAGATAGATAGATAGATAGATAGATAGATAGATACGTTCAAGTCGCCAAATTTAGCCAAGAAATGGTTCGCATTTAATAGCGTAACCGGCCTCCTTTTCCATCGACATCTCCTCACCTTGCCTCGCTTCGCCTTCTGGGCGGACACGTTAACCAAGAAAAGGGACGGGTGCGTAACATTCGGTGTTTTTTTTTTTTCACTGATAGGCTGCCTATTGCAAGTACAGTTGCCAAGTGCCGACTATTTCAAAGCAAAATATTTCTCCACTATCACCAAAGATTACGGTGACACACTTTTACTTACCAAACTGCCGACACGGCGTTTCAGGTGAT
This sequence comes from Rhipicephalus microplus, assembly GCF_013339725.1. NCBI lineage: Eukaryota > Metazoa > Arthropoda > Arachnida > Ixodida > Ixodidae > Rhipicephalus > Rhipicephalus microplus. Next base: position 123,679,728 of record NC_051165.1, read on the forward strand.
ATGAACTCTTTCTCATGCACACCCACGTACAAGCCAACATTGCATGTGCATGCGGATGTGCGCTGTTATAACACGAGAAAAAAAATGAGCGAGGTGAGTGTGATAGCGTGAGCCAAAACAAGATGACAAAACAGCGGATGTGTGACTTCCGTGAAGCAACAGTAAAGTGCGTTCCGTAAACTGAAAGGTGAATGTCTAGTAAGGAAGCGTCGATCAAAGAAGCAGTGCATTGGTGGAGTTTGCAGATCTGCTGCACAAGAGTCCCTTACTGTTCAGACAGGAGTTCGTCCATCTGTCGCTGCTCAAGCAGGAGCTGATGCACGATGGCCTCCTTCTCCTGCGTCACCACGCGAGATGGATTGGAGGAGAGAGAGAGAGACAGGCGTGAAAGGAATCGGTGTTAGTCTGAAGAAATATTTCGTTTGACTATACCTTACACCAGGGTAGGGTAAGGGGTGGGGGAAAGACTGGAAAGACCGGAAGGACAGGAAGAACTGGGTACAGAAGTCAACACATTCATCTAGAACGCCGATGCGTCCTGCTCGAGACTTCACGGGAGGACGTCTTCAAAGAATAATAATAATTGCTGTGGTTTAACGTGTTAAAACCACCATATCATTAACAGGCAATTTCGACCACTTGAACGTGCACTTTAATCTGGGCACACGGGCCTCAAACATTTTTCCCTCCATCGAAAATACGACCTCTGCGGCTGGTATTCGATCCCGTGACCTGCGGGTCCGCAGCCGAGTGCCTTAGCTACTAGCACTGCCGTGGCGGGTCATCTTCAAAGAACACAATGCTTGAGATTGGCCACATTTGAGCATGCGCTGCCGCCGTAAGGGTTTGATTGATTGATATGTGGGGTTTAACGTCCCAAAACCACCATATGATTATGAGAGACGCCGTAGTGGAGGGCTCCGGAAATTTCCACCACCTGGGGTTCTTTAACGTGCACCCAAATCTGAGCACACGGGCCTACAACACTTCCGCCTCCATCGGAAATGCAGCCGCCGCAGCCGGGATTCGAACCCGCCACCTGCGGGTCAGCAGCCGAGTACCTTAGCCACTAGACCACCGCGGCGGGGCACCCCGTCGTAAGGGTGGTAATGTCAATTAACGATAAAAGTGTCCTGCACAGGCACAGCGCATGTGTCTGCGTTTCCTCGGTCCGTCCTCGTCAGTATGCGCTGTTTTCACCTCGGCTTCTACATCAAAAAGAAAGGATCTGATTGAGTCTGTGACACATATATAACATTGCCTTCCTCAGGAATGCGCTTTCTCAATAACTTGTTATCTCGACCACGTCACTCAAAGCGCCTGCGTCTGTGTTTCTTCAGTGACGCATTCTTTCTTTATTTTGGTATGAACAACCAACTAGCTCAAATCGTGTTAATGATATCGAAGGCTTTCAATAACTCTCTGGCGCACCATTTACTGCTTTTGCCGAGAATCACCACTTACGCAAAGTATGGTACACAATCGCAGGCATTTCCGTGCACGCAGCCGCCGAAAGCGTTTTTTTTGTTGTAGCGGTCGTTTTTATACGCTTCTCGGAGTGTCATTAAAACGGCTGGTAGTCGGCGCTTAACTTCTTTTCTCTCCCTCCCTCTTTCCCTCCCTCCCCCCTTTTTTGCACGAAATGTAATTTGCCCCGAACTCAAGCGTGCCTGAGCAATGTCAGCACAAACTCGCCAAAAACTATGTCCTTTTGGGTTTGGGGGATGTTGGCTGCCCTTCTGAAACAACCAGTGAAAAATCCACGAATCTCTACTAAGTGATTATCTTCATGTTTACGCTGAAGGCGCCGATTAGTATAAAGGATGGACAGATAAACGCACACCCGCTCGCACGCCCACACGGATGGACGGATGGATGGATAGACGGACAGCGAAGGTGATCCCATATATACACAGCAGGTCATTTGTTATATACTTGATTGGTGAATATTGTTATGAGAGACCCCACTGGTCTCTTGGGTAGCGTGTCGCGTGGGTTATCTCCGGGCACAGAGCATCCAGGCAGTGGCAAGGCAAAGGGCAGCCAGAAGGAAAGAAAACGTTTAATTGTGGTGTTTAGAAAAAAGTTAACTATTTAAAGTACTTGGTACTCTACTTAATTTACACCGTATGTACAAAACATGTGGGCAAGAAAACATCTCGACGCTATACTATGTTTCGCCGCTGTGGTTCAGCACTACCAAAGATATACGGGTGTACGAAAGCCACACGCTTGCGCAGCAAAACAGTCTTACGTATAGTAAGCGCCTTAAAATTGACAGGGTTGGCTAAAATTGGCGTTTGTTTGGTGTGTGTTACGCCACATCAACACGTGATGCGTTTATTCTTCGCATTTATTTCGCACGCATTAAATAATTGTTGTCGTTTATGACCGGTAACTGTCTTTACAAATTAACATGGCAGCACGCATGCAGAAGTGACCGCCCCTTCGACCCAAACTTCCTATTGCTACACGTCCACTGCACTGAAAGTAACAAATAAATGGTGAAATCAAACATCGCTTTGTTTCATCTTACTCTCAGTAGAAAGTATCAGGTACGTTTTGTTGTTATTAGCGAGATATGCAGCTTGCTTAGTAACACCTGCTAAGCCTACAGCGCTGAGGCAGTGCTTGGGCTGCGTCGCCAGACCAAGAACGCTGCATCTCGAACGGACATGCAACGTGTTTCTTGCGCGTCTGATTCTCTTTGGGTGAAAAAAAAAGAGAGAAAAGAAGCGTTGCTGCGAGAGACGTGAAAAAAAAAATGGCAACACATTCACGGAGTGAATGATGGAGAGTGGGGCGAAGCATTCGTCCATCCATTCGTTCATGCTTCCGTCCGTCCATGCGTCTGTCTGTGGGACCGTCTATGCGTCCATCCGCCCGTCCATGCGTGCGTCTGTTCGTGCGTCCGTCCATGCGTCCGTTCATGCGTCCATCCATGCATCTGTCTGTGTGTCCGTTCGTCCATCCATTCAACACTCCCAGTACCACCATCTCGCATCTTTTCATCATATATTCCCCATATGGAAGCACCGCCAACCAGCGGACATTCCAAGGACTGAACGAGAGGTGGCCCACGCACACTTTCTTACGGCTTGCGCTTCGGGTCTACTTCCCATCTTTAACGACCTCGAGTTCAAGGTATATACTAGTTCACTGTATTCATGGCACTGCGGCCAAACGCTCGCTAAATCTTTCGAAAACCAGGGAGGTTACGCCCAGCGAGTACAACGTAGCAACTCTTTCTTGTCAGATAGTGGTTAATGTACATGCCAATGGCTGCTAATTGGGATTGAAGCGTGCGCCCTAACTAAAAGCCGAATGCTCTTGTCTATCATTCGCCATTAGCAGCCATTTGCATGTACATTGAGCACTATTTTTTACTGTTCAACAACGCACAGAAGAAATCTCTCACCGGCACCATCTTGGAGGTCAAAATGTTATACTTGTTACACACTACAACAGCTACGAGGGACGAACAGGCGCCGCTATAAAGAGATTCGCCCCTAAAAACGTGTCGTCGGAAAAGCAGTCATACGAGAGTCACGAACAGCATCGGAAAGAAACAACCACAAAGTGAAGTTATCCGCCGGCATGAGCTTCTGCCGATATTCGGCAGAGCAACAACTCCACGTGTCAAGTTTCGTGTGTGGTTGCTTCTTTCACAGTTTTACTGTATTTTTAAGGTAATAAACTAGCCATATTACCTACAATGAGCGCGAAAGACAATCAGGCGAGCAGACACCGTGACGACGGTGTCTACTCGTATTGTATTCATACATCGTGTCATTCATTAATCATTCATATCTACTCGTATTGTACTCGTACATGTATTCATCCACGACGACATGTCGCGGATGAATACATGTCCTATAGGCTGAGGGGCTCTTTATAGCCTACACCGCGCTGAAGGAAACTCCTGAAACAGAGTATACATGCGCCGGCCATTCATAGGCGCAACTCCGCGTTTCCGACGTATTCAGCGTCTCTGAGGGATGCACCTAGTGTCCCATGACGAACGCACCCAGTGTCTATGTGAGTGACTCCAGCACGCGCGTAACAATATATAAAGCCGCTTTTACACAGGTGTTTTTAGGAACGAAACTTCATAAAGCGGCACCCGTTCGTCCCTCGTAGTAGTACGTAAATACGCTTTGACCGGCAAGGTGGTGCCGGTGGGAGATTTTTCCTGTGCGTTGTTGAACAATAAAAAATTCGCAGCGTGGTTCTCCTGTCTCTCATTCCCCATTAGCAGCCATTGGCATGTACTTTGAGCTCTATCTGACTAGAAAGGGTTGCTACGTTGTACTCGCTGGGCGTAACCTCCTTGGTTTTAGAAAGATTTAGCGAACGTTGGGCTGCAGTGCCATGAATACAGTGAACTAGTATACACCGTGAATTCGAGATGGTTAAAGGTGGGAAGTAGACACGAAGCGCAAGCCGTAAGAAAGTGTGCGTGTGCCTCCTCTCGTTTAGTCCTTGGAATGTCCGCTGGATGGCGGTGCTTCTATATGGGGAATATATGATGCAAAGGTGCGAGATGGTGGTACTTGGAGTGTTGAATAGGTGGACGAATGGAAACACAGACAGATACATGGACGGACGCACGAATGGACGCACGGACGCACGCAGGGGCGGACGCGCGGATGGACGTGCGGACGCACGAACAGACGCACGCAAGGACAGGCGGACGGATGCATGGACGGTCACACAGACGGACGCATGGATGGACGGAAGCAAGAACGAATGGACGGACGGATGCTTCGCCCCACTCTCCATCATTCACCCCGTGGATATGCTACCATTTTTTGTTTTCCACTGTTCAGTTGCTCAGTTTCGGTTTCGTGTAGCGTGACGGACGCTGTACAGCTAGGCCATACAACCCAAAGGAGCTTTGCCCCTAAAACGTGCTTACACACATACACGAAGTTGGCAAATGTGCTACCTGCATACGCGAGCATCTGAAGAACACGCGTGATACCATCTGTGGTTCGCACATGCACGGCCTAGCCTAGAAACGACGTGTTCACAACAAAGGGTGAACTATTCAGAGTAGAGTACCGAATGTACTACACTGCTATTTCAGAAGAGCTAGGACTGTGTTTAGAGTACATTATGAATGGTTCAGAGCACTATACACACTCTTTTATGGGAGGGCCGTAAGCGACTGTCTCGGTCTGGAATGAAATACGGGTGTTTAGTTATGTGTGTTTAAAAAAGTGGATGTCTGACATAGCCTGACTAAAAAATTCATTCGCATTTAAAAGTTATTAACAATTTAGTGTACTTGGTACTCTACTATGGGATAGCAAAAAGCCGTCCCGTGGCCCTCACATTTCATGAGGGCGCATTGAACGAAAATTACGCTGGGGATAAATCCCTAGTCATAACAGCGTCACCAACCGTATACGAGAACGTCGATTTCTACAATAAAATGCTGCTATCGATGCGTTCTGAAAAAGTGTTCACTGATTTCAAGCATTTCGTACTCAACTATGTGGGAGCAGGCAGCCATCACGATTAAGTAACGACCATGTGTGTTTAGACAGAGTGGTGAACGATTTGGAGTAGTTAGTACTCTACTATGGGAGAGCTGAAAGCCATCCCACGGGTCTCACACTTCACCATCGAACGAAACAGTCACCCGAGTTGCAAACGGTTGGCAGTGCTAACGTATGCCATACGTTTAACTTTAATTATACTGCAAAGCCTCCGCACTAGATCTGGTTATTTTTCGTAGTTCGGCCGCCTAACGAAGATATATTTATTGTAACTCACATAACAAGAGATACAGCAAAGTAACAAATCGAGTTTCCACTTTACCCTTTAAACAAGCGTCTGCAAGATTTAAAAATAAAATGAATAAATGCTTAGATGGGAATCTGGCGCTAGTGTCTACGCGGGCTCTTTCAGCAGCACATGTACCCTCATGGGAATAACGGGAAGTACCAGCTTCGGATTCGCTTCAGATGGATTACGTTCTTAAAATTCGCGACACAGCTTTTCCGAGTTTCTCAGATAAGCTCATATTTAATTTAAACTTGCTTCATTTATTTGTACGCAAACTTTATTGCAAAAAGTTTTTGTGAGCAGGCAGCAAAAGTCAAACCTGGGCAAATTCAACCGTCAGGGTATGCGTTGCTTTGCCACTGCGTTGCAAATTTGGCATAAAAATTCAATAAATTATTCTTTACAACACTTGAAAACAAACATGCTTGTTTTTCTCTAAAAAGTACGCATTATCCATTTATATAAATAACAGTACAGTATTAAGTAAGAAACGCCTAACATTTCGTATTCTGCGATGGTAGGTGCGTCTGTAGTGTTCTGCCCCCAAAGAACCGCTGGTTTGTTGTGAAGTCGAATCAGCGGAACATGACGGTGCGTATACTTAGCTTCGTCATCGTTTTGCAGTCGATTCAAACCAAGTTTAGGCAGGACGCGTTCGTGAAAAAACATCAACTCGGTGCAATATCCTGCACTGGCATGAGACGATACATCTAGGCTCAGTGGTGAGTGGACGACGCTTCGTTTAAACTCTCAAATACGACTCGTAAAGCTCAAACGTTGCAGCAAATCATGAGACCTAGCGGTCTCAGCATGTTTGAACAACAAAGGCGCTGCTTCAGTGCTTTGCACCCCACTCCACTACCGCCGCTTCGCGAAGAACGAAACTGATACTGTAGAAAAAAAAATGCCGCCATATCCACGAAGTGAATGATGATGAGTGGGCGAAGCTCCGGAGGTAAACCTGGTAAACCTTGAATCCTCCGTACATTTTGCCCACTCGATTTTATTGCAACGCTCCCCCTAGCGTACGTCGCCGCACTATATAGAACGATGACACGCGCCATATGTGGCATCATTCCTATTTTATAACACCTCGCATCTTTCATAATCAACTACACGTACCGCCGTCTAGTTTATAACATCTTGCATCTTTTGGACGGACGGACGGACGGACGGATGGATGGACGGACGGATGGACGGATGGATATGGCTGTACCCTTTAGATCGGGCGGTGGCTAGCGTAATACTTAGAACTGAACGAGAGGTGGCTACATACAGGGGACGCACAACCCACGCCTTAAGGAGCTTCGCTCCTAAAAGTTTTTAGAGAGTTCGCTAGCTAACCCTATGCAATCCGAAGCCTGTACTTCCCGTACATCCCATGGAGGTACACGATCGCAGTGACAGATTCCTCTCTACGTATTATTGTATGAAAGAAACTCTATGCCTAAGACACACCATCCAGCCCCAGGCACGACACTCCAGCGTTCTAAAGAAAACAGTGTTGACCTCTGTAAACGAGCACACGGTTGACGCCTGTCAGCACGCTAAAGCCGTTCACGCAGGTTAGCTCTTTGTAACTACAGCAACGCATTCGGAGCCCTCTTTTGTGATGGTTTATAATTTGAGTATCTTAAGATAACTACTTCTTACAGTGACAAATACCTGTTTCGTAGCAGTGGCATCTTTCAATCTGCTTTCACTCACTGGCATGGCGTCAGACATTAAACTCTTACGGGCAAATGTTGCCCACAAATGGTAACCAAAGACAAAAACTAGTTTAGTAGTGAAATATCAGCTTTGAGTGGAGTGTTTCTCTTCAAATGTCTTCGGGCAGTACGAAATCAAGAGCCGCGAACATTAATCGTTCATTTAGCGAAGGTGCTAACCCATAACTCGCGTTCTTTTGAGAGCACGGGCGACCAATGTAAGACGGCCGCTTTCAGTGCTACCACACAAGTTGAGGCAATGCCTTTCGTTTAATGTCCCCTGTAGCGAAACTCCACATACATTCGTCGCGCACAAGGCCATATGCGGCTTGATATGAAGTACCCTTGCAGCGTAGAATCCGGTGTTTACTGCTCAAAAAGCCTGCTTGATGTAGTTTCCGAGTTTCGGATTTAGTATGACGCCTTTTATTAGTGGCAAGAGAATTGTTTTTCTTAAAGACAGTTATTTTGAGGCACTTTTTAGAGCGAAGCTGCTAGGTTCCCGTTGCGCTTAGCAGCGTTGCCATCGCCGTTGCCATAGGTGGCATAACCAATAGATGCGATAAAATAAATGACAGAAAGGTTCTCTGCATGGCAGTTGAGTAATTTATCACAGACCCAACGTTAATGCTTGAAACTAATTTGCAAAAAGACCCTATATGCGGTAGTCATTTATAAGGCTATAGGAATCGCGCTAACCTACGTATTATAGCGCGGCAGGGGACTAAAATAAGAAGCAGTCACCACGGAATACTAATTGCGCAATGAGTGTTTCGTTTACTGATTTACACCCACTGCAAAATGCTCAGCCCCAATTCTTCATCGTCATCAGTTGCATGCAGCAGCAACTAAATGCAAATAATACCTTACAGATGTGTGGCGGGTACTTCGTTTATACCGCCCGCCGCGGTGGCCGAGTGGCGAAGGTACTCGCTGCTGACCCGCAGGTCGCGAGATTGAATCCTGGCTGCGGCTGCTGCATTTTCGATGGAGGCGAAAATGCTGTAGGCTCGTGTGCTCAGATTTTGGTGCCCGTTAACGAATACCACGGGGTAGAAATTTTCGTGGCCCTCCACTACAACGTCTCTCAGAATCTTATGGTGGTTTTGGCACGTTAAACCCCACATATCAATGAATAATTCGTTTATACGAAGAAAAACGAATAATGGTGTTGCTTGTGCAGTGCTGCTTCATAATAATTAAAATTTACGGGTTGATTGATACTTCGCAGAAAGCCAGAACTTCAAACACAGTTGGTCTTGCCCAACAAGAAGCTGAGCTCAGAATTTGAATTAAACAATATCATAACACGCGGTGGGTTTCTTTTCTTTTCCTAGCACTTTCAGTCGAATGATACGGTTTCAAAAAAAATCAAAAAATGAAATCATGCAAAATATACTACTGTCGAAAAACCTACCGTTCTGCTTCAACTTGAAAGTTACATTTGATGCAGGGGTTATCGGACCATAAGCTTACGTAAGATGAGCTAGCCGCAATGATAATTAGAAATAACCAAACAAGCTCAATGAAACAGACGTGCGTGTTCCTGTGGTTCCCGTGCGGCATCGTTGTGGCACCTGGCGGAAGAGTTCTCAACCACGTTCTTTCCGCTACGCAGCCTCTGAGATCAGCTTTGACAGCGTGAAGCACAAAGTTAATCCAAGGAACAGACCAGACTAAGGAACGCCTACGTGTCACTAACAGACAGCTATATCAAGGATTAGGGTCGATCCCAATATATTTCGGCATAAATACGAATTTTCTTTAAAAAACACACGTACGTTCGCGGCCAATTTCACATTCATAAGTTCTTCATTTGATAAATAAAAAAAAGAACAACGCGCCTAGATGTCCCATTAGAAGTGTGTGTTTGTGATGATAGGGGTGTGCAGGTTCCTCCACCAGGAGAAAGGGGGATGGGGAGGTTGATCGCAGTGCTCCCCCCTACTTAGTCCATGTGCGCAGCAGATTTTTCACCCCCCCCCCCTTTCAATGGTGAACAGGAGGGGGCAGCTCCCTTTCCCCTCTGCCCGCCTTGTGCGCAAGCCTATGTCTGTGATCGCTCACTTATTAACCTCGACCCGAAGATCGATGTGCGGCGGGCGTTTTACACCGGCCCATGCTCCCCAGTATATTTACACGGGGGCAAAAAATAACCATGGCGAAGTCGAGAATCTTCACGCATAACGGTGAAACAAACAGCACCTGTTGTGCTCTCACTGCGAAAACATGCGTTTCGTACGACTGATAAGGATAATACGACACTTCGAAAAACAAGTAAAACTATAGCTCATTTATTTAGTAAGGTAAACTCTCGCGTGTATTTGATGACAATGAACCCGCATAACTCTCAATCGGAGAAAAAAAACTTGATACCGCATTTTTTCGTTATATTGATTCCCATTATTAAAATTTAGGCTATAAATTATCTACTTCATCACTATGGTTCGCGTTATGGTTCATCGATGTGTTTGTCCCGGTTCTCACCATCATAAACAGCATCACGTGGCCCAATCAAGTGTTTATATCTAGATATGCACAGAAACACACTTGCGCCGGCGTGGGAACCAATAAACGCCGTAAACAGTCGTAAAAATAAAAACGCAACTTAGTTGCAACAGGCAATAAATAGCACGAGAAGATAAGTCTTCCCTAGGAACTGAATGTCATCTGGACTCCTTATGGCAGCGGGTTCTTGTTGATGGGTTGAAAGCTACGATTTACAGGTAGAAGCTCTTTTACGAGGACCGTGGCTGGCAAGGCACAGCCTATAGCTTCTGTCGCTTTTTCGCCATTAAACCCAACCTAACTATTTCATGACGAGGGCGAATGCCGGAAGCATCGCTGGCCTATAAAAGTGTTCTGGCGTCATCACGCAACCTCTCATTCGAAAGTCGTGGGACATAACGGCTGAGGACCAGATTGGTGACCCGTTGTGTTGGCCCTGTGTAATTACTCAGCCTGCTAGTCAGTCCACACTGATGTTTCAAACACTTACGGATCATATCTTATCTCAGTCAGCTATTAATTACCCTGAGTGTTAATATATACCACAGAGATAGCTCAACAGGAAGTGCAGCGACTGCTCCAGGTTAGATAACCCTATGTTTTCAAGTCTAGTACCCCAAGAACATTTGAACAAAAAGAAGTGACGTTTCATTTGCATTCGCCGCCGCTTCTTTTCGTTGAATAAATGTCACACCTTTCCAAAGCTAGCAGCTGAGTAAGAAAGTTAAACAGAAAAGGCTGGCACCCCGTTCCATTCTGCGCGTTTCTTCTCGTAATTCGTTTTAACGCTCAATTTGGCCGCAGCTATCGCAACCGTAAAAGGGAGCATCGTTTTCACAAGAGTGCTGCTTCATTTTTTGCCAACGACATGGGAAAATGCGTAGGCAAAGACTTAGTCACGCAAACATGTGCGCAATTGCAAACTCATTCTTCGATTCCAAACTGTCTACTATTTAGCCATATCATTAACTTCCCTTTGAAGCTACCATTTTGCCGTTTCTTAGCCATCTATCGCGCGCATTAAGATTTGTGTATAAATACTCTCAAAACGTCATCCTATAACATGCGGAACAATCGCTTTATCGCGTCTATTGCACTTAAGGCCTTAACTGATTATTACATTACCGCTTTGAGACACCGGCATCGGCCATGAATAATGTTTGGCATCCTCAAGTTTAAACACTTGTTTTTTATCGCTAGATCATACTTTCGGTTATGATTAAAACAACAACAACAAAAACAAAGCCGATCACGTACAGTATAGCATGATGCTAACTTAACCATATCTCTCGTTCAATTCGATGCATCTAGGCGTGCTGTACATGAGGTTTCCAGTACGGAATCTCCAATAGACCGCACATCTAGAGTGTGGTATCCAAAGGGGTAATGCTCGTTACGTTCCGCTAGCGCTTTCAGACGGTGACGCTTCGGGGCGTCGAGTGAGGTCATCGGGTGTGCGTACAGCCAAGTCCTGGACGTAGTCGTCGATCGTCGAGCCCCTGGGTCGGTTGACGGCGGCCTCCCTACGCAGCTGGGCGATCCTGTTGGCGGTCGCCTCTAACTGCGAGCTCACCAGGGCCGACAGTCGCCGGTGCTGGCTCAGCTGGTCCAGGTACATCGGCGACGAGTTTTCCAGCCTTCACGAGCACCAAGATGGAGAGAGGGATAAATAAATTAAACGTCAGAATATGTGATTTGCAATAGAGGCACTCAAATGCCAGCTTCGAATTTCAAGTGATCGGGTTCTCTGCCTGTCTTTTTTTGAGATCACGATTGAGTTCTTCCTTTCTCTCTGACTGTCCTGTTTGGACGAGCTCGCTGACCAGTTCTTCCAAGTCGAACTGTACTTCCCCAAACGGCGAGGAAACACAAATTGCAGGAAGGTTTCGCATTGTCCGACACCAATTCTGCAACTACAAGTGCGCGAAGTTTCTAATCTAGTTCGATGAAAACATGAAATCTCGCATTCGCAAAAGAAAAAAAATGGGTCCCATATTTCCCTCCCTCCTCTCCAAAAAAAGTGTGGTCAGTCGTATTAAAAGCATAGTTTGCAAAAGGTACGGCGCGCGACTCGTTACACGTCACATCAAGCCACACCGTACCTGATTCCCTTGTAAGGAGACGAGCTGGACAAGGATTGCTGGCCGCCGTCAGGTGTCTGGACCTCCTTGTCAGCCCTCCCGAGGACATCGACCATGAGGAGACTACTGTCGCAGCTTTCCTGGAGAACTATTGAAAGCAGATTGCACGTCTGCATATACTAGCACTGAAATGCTTCTTGGATGCTAATACGTCTATACACGAGTACTCTACTTAGGGACAACTTTTGTCGGCAATCAAGGGACAGCTAGGGACGCGGAGCTTGTGCTTATGTACCACTACGCGCAGTAGTCCGGTTTGGCACGCGTATTGTATCGCTATGAAAAGTGGTCGCTTCGTGCAATCAGCGATGCATTTAAGGTACATTTCTGATAAATAAAAGGCACATTTCTGATATCCCACGCAGGGAAAACGGATGCAGTTGCGTGACTACATTCATTAGCGGCAGGACACACGCAATTTAGCTCTGCAGCCTCCACTTCATTGCCAGAAAAAAATGTCCGTGAATATAGCATCGAAGTAGTTCGTACATACGTCTTCAGCCAGTACATTGCATGAAAACAGAAAATAATGAATCCGGGTTGCAGTGCGAACGTACCTCACTTGACGACCGTGCAAACTGCAGCTGTCGCAACGCTGTCGAGCACATCACCCGCCGAAAAAAAAAAAAAAGCATGCATTTCGTGCTGCCTCACTCTCCAGCGCCTCTCCTGATGTGATCTTACGGCACCTTCCGTACTGAACGATGGATTACTGAAAACATTGGTACTGCCTTGCTGCCTTGCTGTTGGTGGCTACTTTGCACCAAGCTGACTAATTTACGATACCGCCTGGCACCCAAAATTCCAGCTTTGCGTCGTAAAGTAGCCAATCCTTTACTTATTTACAGGTAATATACCCTCCTTCTAAGCATCTTGTTTTTGTCCTGTCAAACGACGTGCGTAGCGTCCTTCCGTATACATTGGCAGAATAAAGGCACCAAAGCAACTCGCCGCAGGCGTGCAAAAACGGAGTCATGAAGTTGCTTGACGATGAAGCTGTTTGAGATGAAGTTGTCTGAAATATTCCAATATCGCTCTGTATCTCGCAAGAAATCTATCTATTACATATAAACTATAAGCAAGTGCACTGCATTTATTATAATTTATTCACTCATTCGCAACCTATTTGTGATTTAAAAATCAAACTAGGGGGGGGGAGACACTGCGCGTTTATTTCTTTGATCTTGATTATTCAAAACTGTAATATCCAGTGTTTAATGATAACAATTGCGCTCATGATACTGCTTCTGTTCAGTTTGGTTTTTAGGGGGACAAACAACAACGGTGTGGCTACTTCGGCTGCGTGTAGCTTGAATTCTGGCTCCTTCGAATATCCGCTCAACGGCAATCGTGGGCCTGCCCACCCGTCCTGTGCCGTTAACCTCCTAGACACGGCGTGTGAAAGAGAGTGGTGAACAGGTCGAGTTGGTACTTAGAGAGCCCGGTTATGGGTGTGTGCATGCTGTGGGAATGACATGTGAGCATAATGTGAACGTGTCAGTTCGTGCATTTTAAACTACCGAAGTGTTAACAGCAAACGCAAAGTGTTCATGCAGCTACCGCTACTTGCACGATATTCTCTGTTCGTCTTGCCTAGGCACGAAATGACGTCGGCAGGCATCCGGTGTTCACTACAGTCATTACGTGAGAACGAAAATGTAAAATGACGAACGCCACCTGTGCTGTAGAACAGAACCTCCCAATAATATGTGGACAATTTCCAGATGTAGGTATAGTCACAAGTACAAAACGTATTTTCCCTGTACCAACCATAAAAGAAGCACAGTTATCTGCACTACAAACATGGAGAGCGTTTCTTTTCTATAACTTACGGAGGGCGTTTCTAGAACTTGAGAACCCGCCTTTACTCCCGACTATTTAGCCTGATGCATAATACTCGAGAGCTGTTTGCTTGCAAAACATTGGACTCATGGGCATGCGCGGGGTG